>VDFB02300620.1:0-24439 GCA_007258455.2 Sequoia sempervirens | reverse complement strand
CAGCCACATACCCTACAAATACGCATTACATCGCCACTTTTTGGCCCATCATGATCCTACACATACCCCCCTGTTGTATTTATCTGCATATGTGCTACTTGTGAGCTAATTACAATCAATATTCTTATCCAGGAAAAATAGGTCTTCATTTTCTAATATACTCTTTTCAATTATGTGCATCATGCTCTAATTTCTCTCAATAGGACAACTGCTATCTTCATTTTGAGACACCAATTTTTTTTCATAATTACATTTGGCTCCTTCAACAATCTTTATCAAACCAAGTACTTGTTCAAAACTATGAGGCATCAATTCCTTTGGAAAGGTACTCAACCCTGACTCATAGATTTCATAAAACTGATTAATGCACATTGAATGCTTAGGTTTGAATTTTTTGCAGACCTCCAACAAGGAATCCAAAAACCTTGAGAACAAATAATATGGTGATTCTCCCTTGTGCCTCTTCAAGTTAGACAATTCTTGAACAAAAGACATCTTATCAAAATTTCTCAAATTTTGTTGATGTTCAACTTGGAGTTCACTAGGATTTGTATCATGTAATGATAGACTGATTGTAACAATAGAAGCACTATCATCTTGAAAATCATTTCTATTGTATGATCCATAAATTCCATTTGCATGAGGTGTGCTAGGATAACCAAAACTTGCATCCATGTATCATTTCATCATTGAATATTTTGGGTTTTTTTCAATATCCATTGCAATTTGATATGCATGATGTAATGTTGTAGGATCTTTATCTCTTAATAGATAGCTCATTTCTTCATCAAATACCCCCAAGTATACAACCAAACACACTGCATCATTTGGTCTCATATTTTTAGCAATATCACCTAATGTCTTTGAAAAATTGAGATTGAAATTTGGGACTAACTCATCTTCTTCTTTCTAGGTGTTCATAAGTTTGTCTCACTAAACTTGGATTAATTTTTCACTAAAATTTTCTATGAATGCTGCGATTAACTCATTCCATGAAGAGATAGAACACACTGGAAAATATAAAACTAATCTTTGGCATCTTCCTTCATAGATTGAACAAAGAACTTCATAGATTGAACAAATAACTTCATAGATAGAACAAAAAATGTGATACCATTTGAAAGCTATAGATGTTTTTCAATCAGCCTATCAATCAACACTTTAGTCGTAATTCAAATAGAAAATGAATAATAATTATTTATTAAATTCAAAGTAAAGCATAATTTATATTGGCGAAAAGCTGAGAATCTCCTTTAAAAACCCCTTTCATTTCATTAATTTTGGGTAAAAGAAATGTCGTCAGCCACATACCATACAAATACCCATCATATTGCCACTTTTTGGAACATCACAATCCTGCACATACCCATATGTTGATTATGAGCTTTTCCCTTTGAAATTTGGAAAATGTTCCCTAACTTTACTAGGAATAACATTTGGAAACCCCAAAATACCACTAAAATTTATGGCTTTATATCTTTCAATGGAGAAAATTATTTGATGACATGACAGGGGCTGCACACTTTGCATGTTTACATTTGACACCCCATAGGGATATATAGGTGGATGATACATTTTTTTACACCTCTTTCAAACTTCAAATATCAAATCTACATTTGATCATTTACCGCCCTATTTCTTGCTTTCATCATGTCCTCAAAATACCACAATGCATAACTCAAATGCATCTACACCTAGGATCTATATAGTGGACATATTTAAACAAAAAGCATAGTTCTCCAACATAATATAGAGGCTATAAATTATAACTCAGAAGTATGTAGAATAATCAAGTTGTAAGGCCTCTCATTTCAAGTGACTAATACAACCTTAAATTGTTATATATTTCTCCTAAATAGATGGTTAGATATATTACGAATGATATGAAGGCGACTGTCTAACAATGACCTTATAGTTTATTTTTACTTTATGTTATATCATTGTTATTTTACTTAATGAAGATGTATGGGCATGCGAATTATGGTATGAGATTCAAACGTATAAGATGAATTTGAAATAAGATAATTGTTGTGTCGTATTGCATTGAAAGAGTAATTAGCTATGTAAATGGTTTGTGAATAAAGTTACAAAGATTTGGTTTGCAATTAATGTGGTTATTATTATATCTAACTGTGCTTAATTATGTTGTGCAGGAAATTAAGTGAGTCAATGTGGGATTAACGTTAAATGAATCAAATATGCAAATAGGAGGTTGGATAAATATCAAAATCGTATCAGATACATCTTGGGAAGTTCTAAGTGTAGCCCTATTTGACTTGGAAGGGTTTGAGGTTTGATTATTGATTGGGTGATCATGTTTGAGTAGAATCCAACTGTAGGTCATGTGATGTGAGTTTGGTTGGGGTTGGAACCCTTGGTTAGGATAAAAATTCGTATGGATTCTTTTGTGGGTTTTAAAAAGGGATTATTGAGTCAATTTCCTTGGTTTTTGAACAAGAATAGACCCCTAGGACCTATACCTATGGGTTTGGAACCTTTTTGACATGTGAACTTGTCCTTGAAGTGTGAAAAGACATCTCAAAAGTCCACATTCATGAATATGACGAATTCAAAAAGTGTTGGGGCTTGGGAAAAGTGACTTGTCACTCTCAACTTCCCACTCCCCAAAAGTTCTTGGAATTGGCACAAGACTCACACATGTGTGAGCACTTGTGGGAAAGAGTGTAGGTTTGGAGGATTCCTATATATCTCAAGAAGATGGAAGATTTGAGCATTGCCCACTTCTCCTCTTGGAGAACTCTAATGGAGATAGTAGAGAATGATCAAGATGGCTTGGCAGAGGAAAGAAGGTTCAAGGAGTTAGCCTCCTCATATTAAGAGATAAGTATTCTCTCCTACTACTATTTCCCTTTGTTATTGGTGGTAAGGATGTGAAATATGGAATGAATCATGGTGGAGAATGGAAGGTAGAGAACTTAGATACATTAAGTTTGTGCTATGTTAGTTTTATTTCTTTGTAAAAATGAGAGAAGACTCCATTTATCATCATGGAGCCAAAATAATTCCTTGCTCGGGGGTATGGCTAGAGCCCACGAGGCTCCATGATGCCATTACGGTAGGGTGGAGAGCAAGACCAAGTTCAATGGTTTGTTAGTTATTTAGTCTCTATGTGTTGCTGCGATAATAAGAGCTTATGTAGGGCAATGGTAATTGTTGTAGTGAAGAAAGACATTATTCTTCTCCCAAAATGCTTGCACATTATGATAGTTCACTTTGTCCAATTCTTGAGAGAAATATTGGAGTCATATACCCTCTTTTGAGGCTTTTGTTTGTAAAGCATATATTACAATTTTTTTGTTATTTTGTTCACAAAAATAAATTGTTATTGATGGGTTATAAAGAATCTTGATCAATCTTGTTACTGCATAAAATAAATTAGACAGTTTTCTGTTCACAGTGGTAGTAAAATAACAGGAGCCTAACAATTTTGGATTATGCTATTACAAAATTTAAATGAGTTTGTAAGAGAATATTTTCTTGTATTTTATTGGGGTGGAAATAAACTATGCCTAAGTAGGTATATAGTTAGTAGGAAAATTATCATACTTTCAAAGTAGAAAATAGATAAATAAATGAAATCACCAGATTTCTGCCCTCTTGTGCATATTTCTTATTTTTACAGATTTTACAGCTAAATACATGTACATGAAATTTAAATAGAAGTATTCCACTTTCAAATATACCTTTAGATTTATTGCTTATACAAGTAGAAATTGTATTCTAGTTGTATGTAATCTGCAAATTGATATGGCCTAGCATTTTGGTTATTGATGGTAAAATAGAATTATGCCCCTTCAGACCTAACTTGGCCTGAGATAGTGATCTAAAAAGATTTCTCATATACTACAAAAATTTCATAGTGAGTTGGATTGCAATCATTGGCATCACTAAAACCACCTTTACTATGATTATCTCAATCTGCAATAAGCATGTTGAAATCTGAAGAATGTCACTAAAGATGCATTAAAGAATGGATTGGAACGCTGGTAGTTGAAGTTGGTGGGGAATAATGTAATCACCAAACACTAAAATGGCAATGAGATTTATGTTGGAGATCCCACGCAAACTGCCTCATTCCTGCAAAGCCAAAAGATAATTATTAGCATCCACTTGAGAGGTCAATTTTGTATATCTTGTCTGGGTGAACTAACCCTCCAATGAATCTGCAATAAATTTAATAGTCATGTGAGGGGCGTTGATCCATTATTATATGTCAGGTAGAGGTGTCTTATCGCTTGAATAGATGGGTGAGGGAGACCACTCGCTGGCCTTGCTCTACGCAGTTGACTTGGATGGCCTACGTTATTCTGGCCCCCTCATTAAGTTGATTGGAGGAACATTTATTAAGATAGAAGTTTATGCTCATCTGTAGACGTAAGGGTTTGGACGACATCCTACTAAATTTCTGCCACCCCTAACAAAGCATCCAGTAAGATAGATAGTGTATGAGATGACTTGTCAGCTTCTGTTACTGGAGATAAAATCTTGCCTTGTCCAAGGAGATCATAATTTTAGTGACCAACACAATAGTCATGGACTGGTTGTATGAGAATAAATAAAACATATAAATATAATTTAGGGGAGGAAAGTCTCCCAACGGCTAATGCCAGGCGTGGCCATGAGGAAAGGGCTACAACCCCACCATGTGGTTCGACCCCTATGGAAAGGCCATAAAATTTAGCCTGCAATACCCTCATTTATCCTAGCAGAGCCATTGAGCGAAAAAAATGAATAAATAAAAATAAACACATAAAAAAAAAAATCTGCACATAAATTAAGGTTATCATCATATGAAACGTTGAATGCCATAGTGTGGTGAAACGGGGGTTGAGGCAATGGTTTGAGTAGCCGCCAGTGCTAGATGCTCATGCTTGATTGTGCCATTTATCTCGTGCCATTCCTGCTCGCTGAAAATTGAAATCACGCTGATCTGAATAGCAGAACAAGTAAAAGTATATATATATAGCGCCTTATTCCTGCTTTATGCCGTTGAAAAATAGAGGCATTAAACCTGCAAATGAATGAGTATTGTGTGTATGGAGAGTAAGAAAAAGAAAGAAAGCACAATCTGTACAATAGGAGTTTACACCTGCAGCCTTCAAGGGAAAATACAATAAAAATGGCATTGTATAATCCTTAATCCGTTTTGAGATCCGCCATTGCAGCCGCCATCCTCAGTCACGAAGATCCAGTGTGTTTGGAATGAAAATTAGGGTTGTCGTGTATGGTCACATCACTTTTAGGGTAAACGGTAAATTATAATATAAAATTATATCTTTTTCCTTCCCCAGGATTCGAAATGGACGCAAACTAAATATTGAATCGGTTGCAAACTATGCTTGGGCGCCTCAGCCTAAAAGACAGATTAATAACCACCAAATACGTAGGAAATCATGAGAAGTCTAATTTAGTGTATCTCTTGTGAAACTATCCTTCGTCGTTAATCGGGATAAAATAATATATATCATTATTATTACGATGAAACTAATCTCAACATCGTATAAGAATGTATTACTTATTTTGCTGGAATAAAGTCTTAATAAATTCCAAAGTCAATATGTTTTGTTTGCACTTGAAATTCCAAAACTTGGAGGCCCTTAAATAAGACAAATTCATAAATAGCTTCACATATTAAAATATATCTCAAAAAGTTCTTAAGCTTTACGAGAAACAGAAAGAAACAATCGTGAATTTTGGCTTAGATTTTAAATCATTGGTTTTAATATTAGTATGATTTTTATGTCATAAATTAAGTTCTTTTAAAACAATAAATAAATTATATGATAATAATAGTTTTGTTTTATTACTATGGTGAGTATATATATATATACATATGGAATAAGTTTTAATAGTATTTTTTTTTTAAACAAAGGAGGCTAGGCTTCTTATTATTATTATTTCTATTTATTTAATTTCTTTTGTTTAAAGTAAATAAATTAATTTTGCATGAGTAAATATATTTATTTCTTTAGTATTAATTGTTCACATAATTATAACAAGAATAAGGATGAAGAAGTTAGTAAATAATTAAATAAATAAGTATGTTATAGATAAGAGATATTTTGTTTTGTTTAATCTTATTGGAAGATATTAATATTTTAATATAAGGAGAAGCATTAAGATGTTAGCATTGTAATTGTCAAGACTGAGGTTAATACTAATGTGAGAATCATTATTAATGTAATGGGAGAAATAAATAAATAAATAAAAATACCATTATAAAAATTAAAAAATTGTTAGTTGCATATTTTTCAACCCTTTTTAATTATAATAGCTTTGTTGAATTTAAATTAGTTATCTTATTCAATATTTGGACTCATTACTAAGTTAGTTTGCATATATCATGGATAAAGTAATGATTTTTGTGAAATAGTTAATATATAGGATTTTATGATTTAGTATTCTCTAGCCAAACATAACAAATCAAGTTGTCAATACTTGCTTGGGTAGGAACCTAATCTAGAATAATTAGTTATCCTAACTAAACTATTATGTGACGCCCTATATGCAAAACTTAAACTGTTCAATTAAGAAATGTTATCCTGCCTAGCACTAGATCAAATATATTTAATTAAAAATAACAAGTTGTACTTGAAAATGAATAAATTGGTTACATCTAAGTATCTTGGTTCTATAGGTTCTTAAGTCACTTCGTCACCCCCCACCCGAATGTCACAATAACTATGTTAGATTCCACTAATTCTTCAAGTAAACTAATTTTTCCAAACTGAAATATTTAAGTCATTGGTTGTAATATGAAGATTATCCTCCCTAAAAATTTACTAAAGAGTCAATCACCAAGAGCCTGTTGCTAATTAAACATTCTATTGTCTCTCATTCAAAAGTAATATTATTTGGTAGTGATAGGATTTGGAAGACATGGTGTGCAATGGTGGCATGATGTGTAAGTGTTAAATTGCTAATGTGTGGAAAATACAAAATACAAAAAAAAAAATTGTTTGATTTTTCTATTGAAAATTTTAGGCATGACAAAAGTCTACTATTCCCTTTCTTAGTGCTTAGTTTCACTCAATAGGGAACCAAAATTTTTGAAGACTTTCAAATATGGTTTTCACACACAAATTTATCCTTCTTGAAAACTAAAAAGTGAAAAATACCTGGATATGATGCAGCTACTACAAATTCTTCTTCCTGACTAGAAATCTTTGTAGATCTAAAAATTTCTTGAAAACTAAAAAGTGAAAAATACCTGGATATGTTGCAGCTACTACCACCTCTCTTCACAAAGGACTAAAATTCAAGCAATATGAAGCTCCAACAAAGATGAATTTCCTTCTAAGTTCCTTTCACCAGTAGAGCACCATAGATTATGAAACTTTTCAAGTGTACTACAACAATTTCTTTCTCCAAGTATGAATTCCTTCAATATTTGAACCAAATGCTCATATCGGTATAATATGTTGCAGCTACTACAAATTCTTCTTCCTGACTTGAAATCTTTGTAGATCCAAAACTTTCTTCACATGTTCATCAGGTTCTTTTGACAGAGTCACCACCTCTCTTCACAAAGGACTGAACTTCAAGCAATATGAAGTTCCTTCAAAGATGAATTTCCTTCTGAGTTCCTTTCACCTATAGAGCACCACGAATTATGAAACTTTTCAAGTCTACTACAACAATTTCTTTCTCCAAGTATAAATTCCTTCAATATTTGTATCAAATGTTCATATCAGCAAATAATATGATTTTGTGATAGAACAGTTTGGAACTAGAGATTCACAGTTCTTCCCCAGCAGAGTCGCCAATCTGTTGGTTATGTTTTTGGAACCAAACTTAATCTCACCATTCACCTATGAATTTTCTAGAATCCAATGATAAGTAAATGCAAGGATTAGCCAACAAACAAGTAAGGATTCTTAGGCCCTATGAAACCTAGGAGGGTAATCCCAACAATGTTCACATTATATTATTGTTCCATTTTATCACAAACATTAGAACACAGAAATAATTCATATATAGAGGCTCAACTAATAGATCATATCAAAGAAGTTGGCTACTTATTTGATAATAGTTCGTATTTAGAGCCTGAGAAAGGTAATGCCTACTATAATTGTAACCCATTTCAAAGAAATTGATTTAATGAATGGTTTGTTACTTAAGTAATCAACACAATGCAATATGATTACCTCACTTGAACCAATACCTCATCCTTGGAAAGGATTCAATACTAATACCCACCTAATTTGACAACAATTTTCACACATGACATTATTTCAAGCTTTGAGAATACTGCTTTACAGTATTTCAACATTATATGTCAACCATCACTTCTTACTAGCATTCTATCACTTTATTTAATATAAACCTATAGTTCTATTCAAGCATTTACACCAATTATTTGAATTAATAAGCAAGAATAAAACCATACATTATTTGGAAATCAATAAAGAAAAATAAGATAACCCTTGATTATATTATTTATATTTTCTAAAACCAGTACATGTAGAAGAGAAAATGGTGTTGAACTTGCACTATTCTATTCTATTAAGCTAGTATTACTATTAGAGCTTCATATACACATTAGAATACTTGAACCTAAGACTTGACACTTAAATGTTTAGTATCCTTTACAATTCTCTCTGTGATCAATTCTAGAGCAACCAAATGACCTCTTTGTAACCGACCCTAAAATCCCATTTATAGACATATGGGAGCGACAAGTATTAGGCTGAATTATAATTACAATCATATTTGTGTTTGATAGTTAATTTCACTTTAATTTTAGAGATTCCCCAATCAGTTACATTTACTCATTGCAAAATGCGGGATAAGAAAAATGAGAAAACACCATGAAGTTCATTGAAGACCATCCATCCTTCCAAAAGGCATTGTTTGTGGTTGCAGTAGCACCAAAATCCCTTGTCCATGTTGATAAAAAAATATTCTCCATCAACACCCGAGGAAAAAATGCATATATTAACCATAAAATGCATATTTTCCATCGAAGCAATGGTTTCCAACACCTCTCCCTCACACTAGCCAAAAAGGTTTCCACATTAGCATCAAAAACAAAAAACCATATACTTATTGAAGGGGATGAGTCCACTATAGTTCCAATGGTGTCATCAAAAACAAAATCATAATAGGGGTGATACTCTAACTCTTCAAATTTAGAATCAACACACCCATTCCACGTTCTTTCCAAAATTGGAGAAGCTACTACTCCTCCATCATCAAAATCCTCATGTGGCACTATAGTGAGAAGGTAATGGCCATACTCTAGGTCAGTATCTCCTTCATCACTTGAAGGGCTATATGAAACCTCTATGGGAGAGTTGTGTCATCCCATATAAGAATCATAAGCCTTGTGGTACTTGTTCTTTTTCTTACCACAAGACTTAGCTAATTTCTTACTAGACTCCTCCTGGTCTTGACCAATAATTGCATTCCTCTGGTGGTAGTTTCTCCTGACACCACCCTTCATAGTTTTACCACGAGCACTCCTCCTACCCTTTGGAATTATAGGAACTCCTAATGTGCCAAGTCAATTTTCAGTGCATTTTCATGGGACTCAAGCAAACTAAGTCTTCTAGACCTTTAGACTAGGTGGGAAGACACACTGGGTTTACTCATTCTCACAAAGAAAATAGTAATAGCCTATGAATTCCCAAGTACAAAGAAACTTCACAAATTTGTAGGATAAAAACACTTCCCAACTACATGCAAATTCTATCAACCCATGTGAATTTCTTAACAAAAATGACCCTTGCAAACCCCAGATAACAAAACCCACAAATCCCACAATAGTATTTCTAGACTATCCAATTGATATTATAAAAATGTGGACACCAACTTACCTAGGAGGAAGTAACTTTAATGCCTCTGCAACTTTTTTTCCATAGACACTTTACACCATCTTCTTCACGAACTTAAGCTTAATATCTCAACTTTTGATTGCAAATTGTGAAGAAATATATGGCTTCCAACTCCCATTTTAACAAGACATTTGAGCGTTTCGATCATTAATGATTGGGGAAAGCTTGTGCGAGTGAGCTAACAATCAATCGCTTAATTTTGAATCTCAGTTGTTGATCATCCATCGAGATGGATCGACATATAAATAAAATCAAGGTAATTGATTATGAAAAGAAAATTTCATGTGCTTGTTTCCTTTTTCCAATCAGCAAAACCCATGTGGATAGACATCCACTCTGTCTACACGCTTAATCACCCACTTAACATTTTAGAAAGCCTATCGTGTCCAGTTTTCCCGCTAACCCATGGGAATTAATCCACTTCCAACTCATATCAACAGGATGACGTAATATGATGCTCAAGACTTTCAAATATGGTTTTCACACCAAAATTTATCTTTCTTGAAAACCAAAAATTGAAAAATACATAAGCATGTTGTAGCTGCTACAAATTCTTCTTCTTGACTAGAAATATTTGTAGATCTAAAACTTTCTTCACATCTTCATTAGGTTATTTTGACAGATTTGCCACCTCTCTTCACAACAGATTGAACTTCAAGCAATATGAAGCTCCTTCCAACATGAATTTCATTTTGATTTCCTTTCAACAATAGAGCACCATAGATTATGAAACTTTTCAAGTCTATCAAGACAATTTCTTTCTCCAGGTATGAAGTCCTTCAATATTTGAACCAAATGCTCAAATCAACAAATAATATGACTCTATGATAGGACAATCTACAACTGGAGATTCAAAGTTCTTCCCTACAAAAGTCACTGATTTGATGGTTCCCCAATGTGCAATCCACTTGAATCCTAAAGGGTTGCTAGGCCTAATGGTCAAAATTAAGGACAGATCTAGGAAACGAATGAGAGATTGAATTAAAACACTTTCTCCTATGCACTCTGGGCTCTGTGAAACTTGAGATGGTGATCCCAACTGTGTATTTATAGATACTTGTGTGACAAAGTACCCAAAAAACTACTAAACAAATAATTCTCCTTCAAATGTTAAATGGACATGCTACCCTAAAGGTTTGGATGACCTTCATGGTACTTCTTGGTTTAAACATGAGATATGTAAAGCATTAAATTTCACACACACCCACAACAAGATAGATGAGTAAATTTTATTTTAAATTGTAGCGACTCATAAACAATCCCAAGAAACTGCAACATTAAAAGACCAATGCCATATTCCAGGGTGGACTCACCTAAACCATGTAAATTAAAGTACATCACAACATTCATTCTTTCATAACTATGCCTATCAGATGATGCATTACACCATTGATACCATAAAATTAACTTGTCATACTTAATAATCCTAGTACGAAGTTGCATAAACCTCTATCTATGTTAACACAATTTAATTCATTCTTTGAATGAAGGTAATAACACCAAACAAACATTCAAGGAAAAACAAGAAACCAAATACCAAGAACCTTTGATTTCTTATATTCATAATCTATGCAATACATTCTATGGAGACAACCAATTTAGAATATTGTGTCATTTACACACAAATATGACAATACCCTAAATACATTCTCCATTACATGACTTAGAAAACCACAATAACTAAAACCAACACTTTTTAATTAAAAACTAGTTACAAAATACATTTTGCATAAGAGAAAAAAAATGAACAACTTCTACCTCGAATATGAAAAAAAAACCCACTTGAGGAAAATACAGAAACCCTAAAATGGAAATCTCTGTAGACATCTGGCATTATGGGAGTCTTCAAACAAAAAAACTTCATCTGCATCATTAAGTTCCCATTTTTCACTTTGCATTATTTCCCGCCTCTACATTTTCCTTGCATTCACCCCTATTCTGCAACAAAAAATTACCCCTTTGTGAAAAAATTCACTCCATTTACTTTACCCTGCAACTACAAATGTTTTTTTTTTTGAAGTGAAAGCTTTTACTCCTAGAATAGAAGACCTTTGTTTTATACATTGAATATTTTAATTCACTTTATCAGGATCTACAACCATTTTTTCCCATGCTTCATATATTTTAATTATTTCACTTGAAAGATTATTTCTTTTAACCATGAAATTTAAAATTCATTTTCTCGAGCTGCATTTTATTGTGCATTTTACATTTAAAATCTTTCTTTTATGGTGAGCACCATAATTATTTGTGAGGCAATATAAAATATTTAGCTATGTAGATTATTTCTTTAGATTTAAAAAGTCTTTGGTGCCCAACAATAACTAATTTTACTTTGTTGGTGAAGACTTTCAAAGATTTTATCAGGCATATCACCTTTTAAAGTATTTTTAACTTTCTATAAAAAATAACTTCAAACATTACCTTTATTGATTTACCACAAGCTCCATATAGTTATTGATTATTGAGGAAGAGTGCATGGAGCCTCCTCCCTGCTCCCTTGTCGGATGACAATTCATGCTAGTGGGTCCCCCGCGGGCTACCAGGGGATGATCTGGATTTATCCACGCTGGGCGCACTTGACCGTTGATTGAGCCTTCATATTCCTTTGGAGTTTAGCTACATCTCACACTATGCTGCTTCTCTTTGACCCCTCATGGCCTCAAGCAAATGTATATAGTATCCAACATGCAACTCGATCTCCTTCACATCAAAACTATGTGTACATAAGCTCACCTAACTAGTATTTGGTAGAACACATAGTCCAATCATTAAATCGAACATTGTTTGATGAACCCCATCCACAATAATTTTTTTCTTCGAAGCATTGAATTTGTAAACCTCTGCATTGTACATGTGATTGAAGCAGGCCAAATACATTATAGTTAATACTATTGATTTACAATCTTGCCACAACTCTGCTTCATGACTCCTCGCTTCCATGCCATCAAATGCTGCGTTAGCATTTTACCCCCCAGGCTGGCAAGGAAGGCTATTTTGAAAGGTGTTCAAGCCACATATAACATAATTGGGTTCTAGTGCCAATGTAAAATTTCTTCAAACAATTTTTAATACATTTTCACCACAAGCATCACAATGCCCCTATGCAATGTGCTCGATTTTCCCATGCACAAGTATCTAAACAAAGATGTTACCCACATTAGTATCTTGTGCCTATGTAAAATTTTACTTTGCTATGAGAAATCAACCCCTTCGGCCAACACGATGGCTGCCTATGGCTTCTATCCTTTATCATGGGATGTTATACTACAAAGTGTAAGGAGTTTCCTAGCCAACACTACCTCCCCTTATGATTTTCTTCACCCCCAACAAATGTGATTCAATCCACCAAACATTTAAATACCCCATTCTTGCACTATGCTACCTTTTGGTATTTACTTTTTAGTGTAAATAGCAAACACATTCAAAATTAATAGGGTAACTACCTGATAAACCCATAGTTAGGTAGGGTTCATTTGACTTTAATACAAGAATAGTCGGTGGTCTTCCTTTCCATGTATTTTCCTTCACTGCCTATTAACCTTGAATCTTGCTTGCTTCTTTCTTAAGGCCATTGATATCTTGAACTTCAGCTACACTAGATCCTTTTTAAAATCATAGACACATTTTATTTTCCACTATATAATTCAAAATTTTCAGAGGGCAAGACCCATTTCATTCTTTATTTGTCTTAGATTTGAAACAAAAATAGTGAAAGTAGCTTTGTGCTCTCAGGGGAGAACCGACCCCTACAGGACTATCTATTACCATCTTCAAATATTTTAATTTCTCTATAAACCTGATAGGTATGATGAGCAACTTGAATTGTCACCTTACTTCAATCAAATCTACTAGACTTTGAATCAAATTTACAATACTTTTCATCTTTAATTCCCTCATATTTGTTTGATTTCCCTATCAGATTATCACTTCCATTTCTCTCCCTTAAATGCACATCCTTTCTCTTTTCAACAAGAACCTTCTCAGCATCACTATTTTTGTAGATTTGTTTGAATTCTCACATACTTTTTTAAAGATAAGCCAGTCATCTATTTTCAATTCTATGTTGCCAAACATTCATAAAGAATTTGATGAGTTTTTATCCACCTTAAATGTATCCCTAATGAATTATAAATTTAAATGGATCCCATTTTGAGCCTCTTCCCTAGTTGCAAGATGTAAATATGCATCCACGTAATTAGGAAACTTGAACAAATTAGCTTGTTTAAAAATGATTTTCTTTTTCAATACATGTAGCTATTCAAACAACCAAACAAGATTAAACAGTGTTGTGACTTTATCCCATGGTAACTCAAGTGAAACACCACCCTCCATAAGAAACTTGATATTTAGGGCTCATATTGCAAATACACATATGTAGAGAAAATTTGATGAAGCAACAAACATGAATGAGAATAGACAATTTCTCTATCCACTAAATTGTCCAACCCAAGGGAAATGATGGTAAAATATTACCACACAATTATCACATATAGAGCAATGAGAGCAACACAGAGGACAATATACCATGCAAGTTTTACAATAATTGACTTTGACTAGCACCCCATTTACCATTACATCTTTGGTATTGTAAAGTAAAAATCGAGAGGTTTTCCCACTAGAATGTTCAACCAAAATTTTTAGACTTCGAACAAATCATATTTGTTTTTCACCTTCATGTGGTTGTCATTTAATAGCATAATGCTCATAATTCTCTTTGCAAGATTTAGGCATGGGAGTTTAAGTTTCATGGGCCTATAACTCAATCAATACCATCAATTATCATCATGCCCTTCCATATGATTTTTTCTTTCATAATTGTCATTTACTCTATGCATGGGTTTTCACTTTAACTTAATGGATTTGCATGCCCTTTGGATAGACCCTTCTATGTCATTGTCATAATAATCATTGTCCTTATCTTTGAAACTTCCACCATATGTGCTTTATGCTTAGGTATAACCATAGCACCTTCTAGGATCACATTCCTTAAAAAAATCACTACTTTCCTAAGCCAAATGGTTCATTCATCTACATTGATAAAGGTAGGCTTTTCTTGACTAGTATATCTCAAATCCTAGTTAGATTTTGAGGTAATCAGATTTGTTTCACTATGCCATCAAATATTTTTGCAAGAGGTCTTCAAGACATTAAATCTAAAAGTAATAATGAGTGTATAAACATTGTATCCATAGTTCAGATCACAAATGTTGCCTTCACAAGCTTGCTTCCCCAATGAAGATGAAAGTCAAATTCATAGTAATTATTAGGGTTTTCCCCGCTTCACGAGTGTTGTTCATGGTTTCATTTTGTAAATGTGACTAACCATTGTCATTTGTTGCTTGCCAGTAAGGGTCTTTATTGACTGATTTCAAGAAAATGCAACAACTAGCATTTGTAATATTTGAGAGCTGCATTATAACCCTTAATCTATTAGATTGATTTAGAATGAAAGGAAATAATAGAAATTAAAACACATCAACACCATGTGTAATAGAACACCAAATTTACATGGAAAATACAAGAATGGAAAAGCCATTGTGAGGATTAGCTCACAATATAAATTAATTGAAACACTGATTATAGTAGACTCACTATCCAGGGGATCACTACCCAAAAGAAAGAAGGGCTAACTACCAATGGCTCACTTCTAGATTACAAAAAATAATAAAGAATAATTCTATAGAGATAAATCCATCTCAATGCAATAGAAAATTCTACCAAAGCATCACCAACACATTCAAAACCTTACTCAAGATTGTGGACACCTTCTACCCACTACTTCCGGTAGTCTAATTCATTTAAGCTCGCACTACACTTCATAAATTTACACTTCACAACTCTATAATTCACATCACTTGCATCATACTTCTTTCTACACACATCCATCATCAACACCACACTTATTATACCTTCTTCAACCTTGAAAACAATCTCCAAGGTTGGCTATACACCTCAACCATGCAAATTCAAATTAGGTCAGCAGGAGAACACTCCTGTGAAGGAAAGTAATGAATGTAGACCACAACACACCTTAATTCGTACCTAAATCCACTTATAAATACCATGCCCAACTTACACAAACACTTAAGCTAATATGTAACTATTGTAAACACCCAAGGTCAGTTGAACCCATGTAAAAACCATTAAAGACATAAATGGATGCTTCCTCTGATCCAAAGATAACTCAAAAACAACATATATCACTTAAAAACAATCTATAATATTCCATAAACACCCTAAAATCAAGCAAATTCCTTCGTAACAACTTTCACTTGAAGAATGTACATGCCTAGTACACTCAAACAACGTTTCATACATTGTAACTCAGGAAACCACCTTGTAGAGCACCAAACAATGAAAAAAATGAATTGAAGATAGATATGAGAAATATCATAATACTTTAAAATCCACAAGATCAAAAATCAAACTACAAAGAAATGTAGAGGAAAACCATTGCTCCCAAACACCACTATAATACACAATTCACACAGTGGTGAACACAAATTTCTCTACAGAACAATCCAGACCAAAAAAAATTGGACATAACACCTTGGAAAACCTCTAACCAACATAGCCAAATTGCACAAGCAGATCTTCAACCCAAAAAAAATGCACAACAAAACTAGAACACCACTCTATATGCCATAACACCTCTTTAACATATTGTTTCCTTTTTATTCAAATTTTATCAAAAACACATGGAAACAAAACACTAGAGACACCTTCTCATCATTTTCAATCCTTCATCATCACCAATAAACCAAATGCAACAGAACTCAACTATACATCCATAAACAAAATATTATCAAAGTAACACTAAAGGTTGACACCAGTAACACTTACTAATGACAACATAATACAAGCAATCAAAGAATCACTATAAAATTTCAATAATCTTCCCATAGACCTATTTACATCAATGACAACACAAAAATAATCTTTTTGACATCAATGATAACACATACTACACATACTTGCAACAAACTCATGAAATTTTCTACTAAATTTAGTGATAGTTTGTCACATAGTTGAAATACAATGGAGGATATTTTGGTAACGGTTCTAATATCATATCAGGAAAGTAAGGGGTCCTCATGCACATTAAAATACATACAATCTATAAAAAGGACCAAGTCCTATTAACTAGGGTGATGACATATATAAAGGTTAATGGGTAGTCAAAGGTCCACATACCTATTAAATAAATTATGGCCATTTATAAAAAATAATTGTAAAAAGTAAATATGTACCTACATATATATGACACCTATTCTACCGAGTAATATTATATTTATATTAATTTATTGAATTGGAATAATAAAGGAGAGTACCTTTTTTTCTTTATATACTTAGTGGAATATTCATGTATGACCATAGTAGGGTAAAAATAAGTCAGGTATATGAAAAAATTTCTCAAAAGATTGTGATTGCGTAGTTTATCTATAATTTTTTAGGAGTTTTGAATGTAATGATAGTCTTAGATTTGACCCAAAGTTTTCCAAAAATATGGCTACCCTCTAAAGTTGGAAACCACTATCCATGTTTAAACCTTTGTGCATTTGACCACTAGTATCTAATTGGGATGCAAGAATAGGTAACTATTTCTTGAACACTCTCAATACAATGGTGAGCTTATATTTGATCTACAAATCTATCATAGGCACCTACATTTCAAAGCCGCCATACAAATCCACAATTTAATCTAGTATTTATATCCCACCCTTCTACTTTTGTAGATATAAGTTAAGATCCTAAGTATTTAAAAAAAATATAATTTACACTCTAAGATATCCCAAATGAATAAAAAAACTCAAATTTCTAGGATATTTTTAATATTTGGCTACAAATATAGTTAGCTAAGATCTAGAAGTCTAATGTAAACCATAAATAACTCAAAGGTTTAATATTGTGAGATTAAATTTCATTCTTATCAAGCACCACAATTAGAATATTCAATGTGTATGAAATATGAGAACCATTGGCTATATAGGCCAAGGTGAAATAAATGAAAACATAATTTAATTATTATTTTTAACCTTATGGCATGATGTACATAAAGTAATAATACCTTAAAAGTGCTCTAAGTAAACTAAAGTGACAATGTGTGAAAATGACATAATACAAGAATTAGTTAAGGAAATAAACCTAATCACTCCAATGCTCCCCTTAAGTGAAAGATAAGGGGAATGAAAAATTAAAAAATCAAATTTTATTCTCATATAATTATTTTTCTATTATATAATCAAGTTGAGCATTCCAAGTAAATACTTTATGAAATATTTATTTCATTACTCATATGCGGATTTGTGTGTTTAGTATATTCAATTTAATTTGGTGATTATATATATTTATTTTAAATATTTTATTAGTACTAGGGTAGTAACAACATCCTATGCTCCTATCTGTGTGAAGGTTAGTACAAAAGAAAATATATCATATTCAAATTTGGGTTCTTGACCTAGAATGCACTTATTCTTTACCTTTTATCACTTTGCCTTTTTTATTTTAATTTAAGTTAATTATAATCATGGTTATATTAGAATTTATATTAAGATTTTAATTGATTTAAACTTGTCTCATATTTGTGAACTCACCAACTCTTTTGCTTGCTAACCTTTAACATTGAGTTTAGCACATGAATATTTATATCTATATTTATAACTATATCTATATTAATACTTATTTATTAATTTTTATCTACATATCTATCTATTTATGCACACAAACACAAACACACACACATATATAAACACAATTAAGTTTATAAAATGATTTCTAAGGTAAGTGAACTTAATTGGAAAAAATAATCTATTGAACAAAAAGTAATAAGAGGAAGTATTTTACTCTTTTTAAAAATGTATTCCTTTATGGATAATGATTGCAACTAGCCTTTGAGATACTCAATTATAGAAATATCTATCGATATAAACAAATGGGACATTTATCTCCATTCAAGAGAAAATGTGCTTCATGACATCTTCTATAATTGATGTAGGGATTCCATTTGATCCATCCAATGGACTAAGAATTTACATTTTTACCCTATACTTGAAAGAAGCAAAAAAATAATTGTCTTGAATTGGTCTAATTAATCCATTAATAGGGATATTCTTAACTTCAGTATCATGTGAATTAGCAATCAAATTAAAGAACAAAGATTGAATTGAAAAATATAATCACTAAGGTTCTTGTTATATCCTTGGGCACATAAACATAAATTATAATGAATTACTATAAGGAACATTCTAAGTTTTAAAATATTAAGGAATGATTGAATGAGATAATTAAAAGAGTGAATACACCACTAAGGAGGTGAAAATAAGCACTCAATAGAGAAACATTCTAAGTGAATAAAAAAATTCTTTCATAAGGAATCCTCATAATGATGGAGAATATTACTTAGATCAATAGGTAAATAATAATTTGAATTGAATGATATTCTAGATTCTCCATATATTTAGAGACATCCTCTAATTTCTATGTGGAAAATGATAGGATTTATCCTCAAACCTTACCTAATATAAAATATTTTTCTATACCTATTATGAAGGTTTCATTTGGTATCATTAATAAATGTATTTTGTAGATTTTCATAGGACTAAGTTGTAAGGTAATTTTTCCTTGATCAACCCCTTGAAACTGAATAATAATCGAAAAATTGGCCAAGTGCCTAAAATGAATATTATTTAATCCTTTTACCAAATAAAATAAAATGTGTCGATATTGATTTCTCCCTATAACGATTGAACACTTGATTGCACTTGATGATAAGAGGAAATTAGAATAAATGGATTCTATGTCCTTAGGTACTAGCACCTAGCATCAATTTTTTTAAAACCTGTAATTTAAATTTTAAATTGGAATGAACAAGTTTGTAGTTATGGACTTGTTATTTTAGAAAATGATGGTTAGATATATTTTAAAATAAAAAAATGGAGGTAGATGCATAGACAAGTGTAATAAGAAATTATAGGTATATGTGTGTCTGTAAATAAAACGGGTTGGACTATATGTGAAAAGATATCTTAATTTATAAATAGCTAATGAGACTAGTAGAATGACCCCAAATTTACACAATATCATGTTCTTTGTTAGTATGTATGTCTTAAAATATTAGCTAAAAAGAGGCACAAAAATAATAGAGAAATGGCATGAGTATGCAAATGTCACAATCATAATATTATACAATTACATTTTAGTTAAATTATACACATATATATTGACCTAGAGGTGACATTTGAAGAGTTTTATCATTATCAATTTATTTAAAATACTTAATATTTTTTATTTATCAAATAAATAGCTCACCCTAAAAGATAAATAAACTAATAAAATGAGGAAATTGAGTACTATGTGGCTCAATAAAATAAATAATTAAAAAAATTAAATACAACCCCCATTTAAACCATCAACAAAACTATGTGGTTGATTAGCTATAAAACCTAAGAAAACATATTATTTTATATGAAAGTTAATCAAAAGTTAAACTTTATTGTTCCCATAAATTTCATTACAATATATTGTTTTGAAATATATTTATATCCCTCTAAAGGAAGAGATAAGATTGAAATGGCAATTACATATGTCGTCCATTACATTATCATAAATGATATTATTTAGCTATATAATAGTGAAAAGGAAAAATAGTATGTGTGCAAAGGATTTCAACATGATCTTGGAGTACTTTCAGTGCTTTATACGCTCTTGAAGGATATGAATTCCCATATACCTGCATATGTCAAATAATCAAAATATTTTGTTAGTTTTATAACTTGGGAGACTTGAAAAATAAATAAACTAAATTAATTATTAATAAAAAGCAATACCTTCCAAGCATCATGGTAGTGGCCTGTGGATTAGTACCAGGAGAATCCGTATATATTGAACCATCCACAACCCTTAGATTGTTAACACCATTAACTTGATACCTTTTGTCAACCACCAAACCAGCTTGACAACCTCCATGGTAATGGTTAAATGTCGACAGTGTATCATTGCAGAAATTGGCCAAGGCATCATTTGATAGATTTGTTGGTAATGCCGTTCCAAGAAATTGAAGGTTTTTAGAATGTGACCCATTATTAGTTACTGCAAACTTTTGAATAGAGGATGTCATACTTATATTAACCATTACTTTCACAGCAAGCATACATTTTTGTAAATCAGAAGGGTTTGAATAGTAATTGTAACGAACATAGGGAGTGTCTTCAGGGTTTATACTTCTAAGCCAAAGCTCACCCCTTGATAAGGGAAATGCCACCTTAGTTCGAATAAGACCTAAATATTCTATATTTGTCGCATTACTTTGTTGGTAGCTACTACCCTGGATATAGAGTTGTGAATTGTCTAGAATGCCTGTTACCTGGCTATAAGAAAACTCAAGTGGTATTGGGGATTCTATAGTGACGCCTGTACTTGGATTATCTTGAACTTTTGCCCCTACTAAAGGTAAATCTAAGAGAACAGTAATATTCAATTTTTTAAGCTCTTTTCTTGGATCGATTCCACTTAAGAGGAGAAGTTGAGGGCTACCTATGCTTCCTGCTGACAAAATCACCTCACTCTTGTTTGACAATAGGTTAAGTGATACTTTATAAGGTAAGCCAGTATTATTGCTTGTAAACTCCACTCCACTAGCCTTAAGCTTTCCTGCAATATAGATTCAAATAATATTACACATATACACATTGATAGACATATGAACATGAAAGATTTCACTATGAAGATACTCTATAATGTCTGGCAGTAAAATTAAATATGTAAACGTACCTGATTCCGAATTGAACAGGATTCTGCTGGCAGTAACATTGAGAAGAACAACAATATTTTCTGGATTTGCATACTGGAGGAGGTCTGCAGCTGTATGTCTCTTTCCATTCTTGTCAAAAATTGAAGCACTGATCTTGGTGCCCTCCACATGTTCCAAAGTATATCCATTGAAAGGAACGACTCCTGCTTCAAGAAGCCCATCCTTCAAAGCAGAACTCCAAGGATAAAGCTTGTATTGTTTGAAGGCATTCAAGTTTTCTACCCATTCATACGATTCTTTTACCAGTTTCTCATCCCAGTTCATTTTCTGAATATATTCAGAGCTCGCCCTGCTGTAGTATCCACCGTTGATAGCTGTTGAGCCTCCTAGAACTCTCCCCCTTTGCAACTGCACTCCATCTTCTGAGACAAACCCTTGCGCTACATACGGATAATCGTTGTATTAGAGGTAAACATTGTTGATGTTCATTGTATGTAGTTACAATTTGTTAAGAGGTGTTGTAATCGTTGTTTGTTTAGTATTAATATACGCGTTGCTCAATAAATTATTAAGGTTTTACAATTGTTATAGTAGTATGTAATAATGTTTTGTAGACTTTAGTATTATGTACTAATGGTTTTTTTTAACTTTTTATTAGATAGATGTATTTTACGTGTTGTGATTGTTGTTTGTTTGTATTAATTTACATATTTTCTAATAAATTAACAAATTTTTACAACCATCATAATATTATACAATAGTTTTTTTTATAAGACTTTTAAAAAGATAAATTTATTAGACGTGTCGTAATTCTTGTTTATAAGTATTAAAATATACGTTTCATAGTAAATTACCAAACTTTTAGAATTGTCATAATATTATGTAATGAGATTTCGACAAATTTATTAGACATGTTGTAATTGTTCTTTATTAGTATTAATACACACGTTTCTCAATCAATTGTCAAGCTTTTACAAGTTCATTGTATTATACAATAACCTTCTTTACAAGACTGTTAAATAGTTAAATTTATTAGACGTGTTGTATTTTTTGTTTATTAGTATTATATACACGTTTCTCAGTATATTATCAAGCTTTTACAACTATCATAGTATAATACAATAATATTTCTTTTATGAAGTTTTTAAGCAAATAAATTTACTAGACATGTTGTAATTGTTGTTCATTAGCATTTATATACGCATTTCTTAGTAAATAATCAACCTTCTACAAATGACATAGTATTATGTAATAACATTTTTATAAGGCTTTTAAATAGATTAATTGTCAACATGTACAACTAGACATTCACTAAAGGAGCTCAAGTAATCTACAATTTAATGTGTAGATTCATTCATATATCGTGGAGTGTATCTATACCATCGCATCTTAAAGTTGTTTTTACCCACTTTAAGTGTTATTTACGATAATTTAGTAACTATATAAAAAATTATATTTCTATTTTTTAATGTAATAAACATTTGGAGATATGATTCAATATAGAAAGTGCCATATCATTAAATTTAGTGGAAGGTGTATAAAATGAAAATTTAAAGAATTGACCAAAATTTTATTGAAAAATCTAGGAGTTGGATAAACATATAATTAGTTGTTAGTATTCTTGTTAGAAAAATAACTTATATTCAGTTTAAATGAGCCCAAATTCTTTAATAATATTAATTCTTATTACAAATAACCATTGTATATAACATAAACTAGTCAATAGTTTAACAAAAAAATATGATTTAATATTTTTTAAGAATATATTCTTACGATATTGTAGTGTCATAAAATTGCACCTTGTGGCAATTTCACACTTAAACATTTAGGCTAGCCTTGTTTATTGAAAAAACCTATAATTTAGAATTTTATTATTCTAACTTCATAAATGACAAAAATGAAATCCTAGTAGCTTGAGTGCCTAATTCTCACATGGTTTTGGTTAGACACTAGTACGATACATAGATGGATCTGTGACACACTAGCACCTCCATATTTTTGAGATTCAAATGTGAATATTTCATGTTCTTTTCCCATGGCATGTGTCATAGTGGCAATGATGTGAGTGTAACAACTACTCTTACCCATGCCATTGAACATAACTCCCTTTTCACTCTCATTTGAAAAGAAAGGATTGGAATGAACTAAAGGATCTCTCTTGCTATCTTATTCTCACAGCAAAGCTCTATTGGAATTCTCTCTCAAGCAATTGTCAATACTCCTCTTTCTCAAAATTCTATCATGTATCTAAATATAAGATGGGCACTACAGGCTATTGGGAATGCTCTCTTGACAATCTATCTTACATGATCCTATCTATATGATCTCATCTTTATTTTTTTATTTATATTTGTTATGGGTGTACTCCTCCTTGTAGGGTTTATTTCTATCGCATGTATTTTTTGTATGCATTTTATCTATCTCGATCCTATCTAGTTGTTTGTGGAGATGAAAATGTTGAAACGAGAGTTTGACTAAGGTAGACCTGTAAACAACTCCTAATACTTTTCTATTCTATTTGTGTGCACTTCAACAATTTTAGTGAGTTGTTTACTTCAAATTTTGGACTTCTATTATCTATTTCATTAGATATGACAACACAATACGTAGACATTTGTGTTGCACACTAGCATCAATGATCGAGAGCTAGTCCTCTTAAAGGTATAACCATTGATTCATGCACTTTTTGTTTACAAGAGGGTTTAATATTGTCAATTAATCTTATAATTAAGTGATTTTGATATTCTCATTATTTAAAACATAGTTTCAATTGTATAAACATTCTTTATTATTTATCTTGTCACAAGAGTAGTGTCTTTTGGGGTAATTG
>VDFB02300619.1:0-69352 GCA_007258455.2 Sequoia sempervirens | reverse complement strand
ATCAACCGCCGTATTTCATCACCGATGAGCCTGTTCTACCAATATGCACCTTCTAATGATCCTGATGTATCTATACATCCAATCGCGTGCGGATGATTCCGGCAAGCCTTTTACTCTGCTTAGAAATGTGATCATATCTTTGACGTCATCTTTGAAGTCACTTCGCAGGAGTCCTTTCGGCCATCTAGAAACAGATGATCTAGGCTTCTTTAGCCATTGAGTGTTTATCAACTGTTTAGCTTTATTGGGGTCAGCGTCAAAGATCTCCTGTGCTTTTGATATAGAAATATCAATATATTTCTCCATATGAGGGACCTTGAAGACAATATCAAAGAAATCAGGGTCGAGTCTCAGAATCTCGTGCCCGGAAGAATCGATCACACTCCTACTTTCTCTGATGTAATGAGATGCAACCTGAAGAACAAACTCTGTATTGTGCACAGCTGTAGGAAACATTGCCACCAAATGAAGGTTGTTGTGTACGATTGCTCTCATTGAATCAGGAAGAGGCTTCGTCTCTGTTTGCTTTGCGAAATCAATCAAGTCTTGATGACCGACCTCCGTGTCTTTTATCTCTTCTTCAATCTTGAGAGTACCACAACAAGGATAGACACCTTGATATTTGTATTTCATCTTGCCTTTTTCTTTTGAAGAAGAAGGAGGCTTAGTAGCCGTCATCAAAAAGAACTGGAACTTTGATCACTCTGACTTGACGATTTTTGAAAAGAGACTGCAATCCGTTTAGCCAGAACAAACATTAATTGTTAGGAAACATGGGAAAGTGCAAAATGAGCAACGAGGATGGGAAAGCGTGGAGCAGATGATGAGGCACGCAAAACGATGCACAAAGGCGGAAGAACAAGGTTCCGGAGTGCACTGGTCGAAAATGAAGCTCATTCGGAAAGGATTGTAGAAAACTTGGAAAAAGTGTAAGGGCGCCAAAATTCAGCGCCCTTACATCTCAGGAAATCCACTTTTGATGCAAGGGCGCTAAAAATTTAGCGCCCTTACATTTCTTCAGAGTTGGAAAATTTGACAAGTTTCAAAATGTCATAGCGCCAAAATTCAGCGCTTCAGCATTTTTGGCAAATTTTGAAAAACAGATGTAAGGGTGAGTATAAATAGCGCTCAATGCTTGGCAATGCAATTGTTTGTAACATGAAAGCTTTGGAGACAATTTTGTTTGCCTTTGGGTAGGGTTACAATTTGCATCATCATTATTGTGAAAACGTTCAAGAGATCTCGCAAAGAAACCCTCTTTGAGAACGAGAGATCTCTTCAAAGTGATTGTGTAAAGACGTGATGCAAGGCGACAAGGAAGGAAGTTACCATCAAAGACGTTTGAAAGAAAAGCAAGACGAACAATGCAATGAAAATGAAACGCAAGAATTTGCATTGTGTGAGGATAAGATGAAAGGCGCGAATGCAGAAGAACACGCATAGGGAGAAAAGAAAAGCGAATGAAGAGAAAACGCGAATGGGAAGAAAGAAGAGAAAACAAAAACGCATAGGAGAGGATGGAAAAACGTTGAAAAGAATGCGTAGAAAAACGCATAACACAAACAAAAATGCATATACTTAACCTAGAACACACAAAAAATGAAAGAAGAATAAAGACAAAGCAAAAACGACTTACCAGAATGAAATGCGAAGATTGCTGAAGGATAAATGGCGAAAATCTTCAAAAACGCTTTTGCAGTTTGAAAAGCACTCCGCCCAGCAAGAAGAGAGAAAAGAACATAAAACATAATGAAAATGGCGAACTAACACATTTAAGTGAAAAGGAAAATCAAAAACCTAACTCAAGTCGAGCAATAAATTTAGGCACGAAAAGTGGCACGATTGACGAAAAACGCGAAATCATGAAGAAACGTGCCAAAGCCATAAAAAAGTCTAAGTGGCGAAGAAAAGTGTAATGGCGCTAAAATTTAGCACTATTGCATTTTTTATAAATTTCACTTCATGCAGGGGCGCTAAATTTTAGCGCCCTTGCATTTTTATACTTAGCCAATTTTGGCTTCAGGGCAGGAGCGCACTTTTTCAGTGCCACTGCATTTTCCGTAATTCACTAAGTACGAATAGTGAGACTTCGCGAAGGATCTCGTTTCGAAGGTCTTCGCAAGGCGAACATGGGAGAAAGATCAAATTGACTATTCGAGGCTTAGGAACGCATTTCGAGGTGCCTTGAAAATCACTTCGTTATGCGTACTTGAACTTCACGAATCCTAGGAAACGGACAAGTTTCGTAGGGGGGTTATCCGTGGAACGAGCGCTGCTAGATTCCGTGATAACAGCTTCTACTAGAAGAGACAAAGCTGCCACTTCAGATGCTCCTTCCTCTTTCCATGGTTTTAAGAGTGTTTTCCTTCCTTCATGTTGGACCTCATAGGTATTATCTCTACCTCGATGGATTACATTCCAATCATATTGTCAAGGCCTACCCAACAACAAATGGCATGTATCCATCGGTACCACGTCACAAAGCATTTCATCCACATATGGACCAATTTTGAAGGCAACAAGACAAGATTTATCCACAAGCACACTATGATATTTTTTTAACCAAGAAATCTTATAGGGATTAGATTTTGGAACACAAGCAAGTTGTAGTTTGTTAACCATTTCTGTACTCACCATATTATCAGTAGATCGGCCATCTATGATCACCTTACATACCTTGTCCTTACATTTGCATTTTGTTCAAAAGATGTTCTTCCTCTTCCAATCAGCTTCAAGGGTTCCTTTGTCAGCAGAATTCCAAGGTCTTATCAATATCAAGTTCTCTCCTGACTCAGCTTCAGCTTCATCTATACAAGGTTCTTCCTCTTGGGCTACCATCACCCTTTTGGGGTTTTGAGGACAATCTATAGCCTTGTGGGCTTCATCACAGTTAAAACACTTCATGGGCTTCCACTCTCCAAGAGGTAGTTGTCCTCGACCTCTACCTCTAAAGCCTCCTTTTCCTTTGAAGTCGGTCTTTACATTCTTGCCTTCTTTTGACTCTTCACTTATGGTAGTTTCCAAAGAAACCTCTTTCTCTCTATTTTGTTTGCTATCATCCCTTTTATTCACCATTTTGATTTTCCAATTTAGTTTCTCCTTTGCTTTTAGGGAATATTCATAAGCTTCATCCATCATAGGCACTTTCAACAATGCGAGCTCATTCTGAAGTTGAAATTTTAGTCCATTGACATACCTAGCTGCTATCTTCCCTTCACTTTCTTGTATATCCGTTCAAATTTGAAGCCTCATGAACAGTTCAGTATAAGCCTGTACTGACTGATCCTTTTGCTTCAGATTTTGATATTCTTTAAACAATTTTTGTTGGTAATCGGAGGGCAAAAACCGAGCTCTCAAATGTTTCAGCATCTTGGGCCAAAGCCTAATCTTATTTTTTCCTTCTTTTCATCTCGAAATTTGCACGTTCTCCCACCACAGGGCTGCATGTGACTTCAACTTGGATGCGGCAATTTTCACTCTTTTCAGATCATCTTCATCAATATCCCCCATGTCAAAATACTTCTCCAACTCCTGGATCCAGTCTAGGAATAGATCAGGGTTGAGCTCACCTTTAAAATCTGAAATATCCACCTTTACTTTGGAACTTTTTCTAGTCAATGCTTCAATAAGCCTCTCTATAGGGTCTAAAACCCTAGCAACATTTACTAAGTTTTTTGGTTCCTCTTCGGACTCGTCCAATTGTAATCTAGTCTCAAGGACCTCTAGCCTTCTAAACACTTCACCAGTGTTTCTTCGAGGGCCTACATTCCTCCTACCCCTTCTTCCCCAATTCACATAGACTCCTCTATGGGCCATCGTGGTTTGCTCTGATACCAAAACTGATGTAGATCGAACCTCTGTACCTTTGTACCTGCACCTAAGTCTCCAATTGTTCCTGATCAGCTCCTCAACTTAACCCCATGACACCTTGCAACTAAAAGACTTAACATGCAACTCAACATGCCCAACATTTTATTCAACACAAATGTATGAAGAAAAATCCATTAGCTAGGCTTTAGAATGCATAGAATGATGGAATAGCGATGGACTTAGGAGTAATAGAATTTGAAAATTTTCATTAGAAACCAACCAGAATAGACTCAACAATATTCACAGCTAAAAAAAATAAAAACCAACACTCCCATCGCTACCATGTATTTTTTCCCTCCCCAAAAAGCCAAAAACTCCCCCACAAAAAAGGAGAAGGCAAATAAAAAATAGCCTTGTCCAAACTGACAATCGCCACCCCAAAAAGGAACACACGCACACCAAAAATTAGAAAGTAGCAGACTGACAGTAGTAGCCCAGCCGTCAACCGTTACACATCCTACAGTCATGATAAGTTTTGACGTTTACATCAAGCTTCTACTTGGATTTTTTCCTGAAGCCTCATGTCATGTACCACCCCAGGTGGACACTTGCAATTACAAATTTTCTGCCTTGGCTAATTATTTGTTTCCTGGGTTTATGCTCTTTAGATGGTTCTCAAATAGTTCAAAGATATAGTTTTCCAGGTAATGCGAAAGGAAACACAAGTGCAAGATAAAGAATATTGACAAACTACTATATTGAAGTCAACTGCTGTAACAAAACTCTTTATTTATGTTCTTTTTCAAATCAAATTTACAACAGAGCTTGCAATACAAAACTTAATCAAATCTGATCAACAACACTTGCACAACAATAATATCATACCCTGAATCCAATGTATTAAATATGCAAGTCTGAAAATTTGTACCAGTTAACTGCAACCTCCCGAATTTTAAGACCTAGCTGCCAAGAAGGGTTTCTCCACCTTATAATTGCTAGGGGATGATACCAAAGACCTGGGCACCCCACAAGATGAACTCAGCACCAACCAAACTTAGGTGTTTCTCTCTAGAAGTCAAATGCATCTCCTTGTAGATGGAATGACCTGGCTGTAAGAGTATGGTGCAGCCTAGGAAATGCAAAAAAATATGGCCCAGCAATGAACAGCAGCATTAAACGTAGACAGCAAATGATAATCTTCTGATTTTCAATGATGATCTCCTCAAACCCTTTTAAGAACTCCTGGAATAGACTCTTAAATCTGCAATACAAAAGCTCCATGTGCCAAGAGAGATGTTGACATAGCCAACAAATAAAATCCTCAATGATAGAACCCCTTAATATTCTGATTTGCAATAATAAATCTTTGTAACCCTTATGAATCTTCTGAACTTCTTTACCAAACTGTAATTTCTCCACCTTGTAAAGACTTCAAACTTCATCCCTTAGACTAGCCGCCCTCATTGAAGGTGAATTAGAGCCAAGAAGGAAATCGCTTCAGCCAAAACTTCAAACATCTTGTTGCTGAAAGGGTACGACCTGGCTGTACTTGAATGGTACGGCCTGATAAGTGTCTTAAATCTGCCCAACAAAAGATTATTTCGATAATCTCTATCTACAATGAATGTCTTAAGACTAAGCTTCATTTCACCAACAAACCCTTCACAAAACTTCACAAATTCTTCACCATTAAGCTCCGATATGACTACTACTTGCAGCCATCGATGAAAACAACCTTCAAAAGTTATTTCACAACCTCAGATTGCTGGAACAATGAAGATTCTTCGTTCTCCAAAGTCAAGGAAGTGCAAAAACCCTAGGTTTCCTTCTCCAAGAGAAAAGCTCTCCAAAAGCACAAGTACAAAATGATCAAATGATACCTTTTTTTCATTTCTTTTGGTGCCTTTTATACTCATCTCCAAAAGGGGTCGATTTCTCTTGAGGCCTTTTAGCATTTAAAATATCATTAAAAATGATTTCTTTTTAATTCACCTTTATAACTCCTTAAGTGGGCGCCCAAATCCAAGATGAATAAATATTGATTTAAATACACTTCAAAATATCTTGACTTTATAATCAATAAATGTCCTTTTATAATAAAGTCAAATAAAGTCATTAAATGCTCTCACTTTATAATTTGACTTTATGATATTAAATTCCCTTTAATTATAAAGTCACATGAAGTCAATATAATATTCCCTTTAAATAATTAATTATTATTAAAGTAACACTTTAATAATAATTAAATGTCATAACTCCATTAATAACCATTATTTAATGATTTGACTTCCTCACTGGCTAGCCCACTGCTACCACTGTCAATCTGGATGCCTTACTAAAAATAGTAAGGTAAGTCTCCAATGTCCAACTGACTTACTATAAATAGTAAGTATATGCAAATAATGCCAGAAAACCCTAAATATCAATTGCCTCAGAACATATGAAGGATTTGGAGATGAAAACACAAACAACTGTCCTCTAGAGAGCCAAATAACTCCACAACAGGGTCCTCTAATCACCAGTATTAGCCTACAAGGACCCAATGATAGGCTAAATCCACTAACTTTGATGCATGCTCAAAAATGGGGACATTACAGTCCACCCTCACTGAAATTGCTTGTCCTCAAGCAATCTCCATTGCAAAGAAACTCCACTCTACCGGAGGCCCAAAGGAAGAACTGTGAAAATTCCCACACATCTCTAACTGACTCCTATAGCAACAACATAAACGCAACTACGCAAAATATCCCTAGATCCCAAACCCAAAAGGGAAGTCTGCCATGTATAACGTCCTTAGACTTCGGTTGCGCTCTTTTGTCTCCAACTTCACCATGCCGAGAGTGGTGAAGCAACCCAATGGGACTCGTCCAATACACAGTGCCAAACCTGTCGCTGCCTAGATCCCAAAAATACCAAACCTCACATCCATTTGTCATGCAAAGATAAGAACATCTTGAAGCATCTACTACACCACATCTCTCTACAACCTCTGCGAAACTCCCATGGATGTGATAACTAACCAAGCCATCATGCCCACTGCCACTACAAACTCCTTGAAGCCCTGACTCCAATTGAAACCCAAAAGTGGCAAACTTTGTTAGGTACACAACAGCATGATGGTATTCTAACCTCTAATCCTGCAAGTAATCCACCACAAACAACTGAGTCGGGTACTTGCAGCCTCTAGTCTCATCTTCTGAAGATGGCAACTCTCCATCCCACAATGGATGGTATAAGCCCTAAGCCAATCCACACCGATGCATCATCAAATCCTCCATGTGTGGAATAAAGGAGAAGTGATGAGCACTCCTCACCATGCAGTCAAAATAAAATGCTCCCACCTTTGTCAATGGTTGACCATCATAGTCCTGGTGAACACCATCCTCGTCAATCTCATCACTCTCGGCACTAGAATCAAAAGATGCTCATGTCTTTGATCCCGAATGGCTAATTGGGTAGGCGCATTGGTAACCCTCTCTGCGAACCCAATAGCAAAATCCCTATCATGAAGCAAATGGAGGTAATCTGATTTTATTGCCTCCAATGCACTCCTGATAAATCGTAAACTGCGAATAGGAGTACCCGTTGAGACCCCGTATTGTCTCTCCTGAAATTTTGTGCACCAAAGGAGGTACTCCACATACTTATGGGTGCAGTCAAAGCGAGATAAGGTTGAATCAACCTTCTCTTCTGCAACCTTAAGTTGATCCCTCCAACTCTATTGCCCAACAAACTGTCAATCATAATCAACTGCATGGGATGAAATGTCTGATTTGCTTCTAGGAGAGGGAGACAAATTGACATAAGTACCAATCCCCCAACTAGATGACACTCTGCATATCTCCTGTGAAGAAGATGGAGTAGTGTCGTGTTTTGTCACACAACTCTCTAGAGAATCCACTACTACATCACAAGAGCTGTCAATAATCTTCCCTGCATCACCTGTCATGGGACTAACCTTAGGAGAACCTGGTGCAACTTGTGGTTCTCTGCAACTCTCAACTAATGCACTCATCCCATCTGGATCAACTGCACCTATAACTGTGATGGGTGTGACTACATCCTCAACCTGCTCACAACCATAATCCGTGGATATATGCTCCTCACCAACTACTGCCATAGAACCCTGGATTGTATCTGTAGATGGTGAAGGTTGTGCCAAATTCAACTCCACGGTAAGCTCCTCTATCCATGACTGTGACTCTTGACAGGCCAACTAAGCGCTCTTCAACGAGTCCATAGTCACCTCAAGCTCATGAGTGAGTTCATCAACCTCCTCTTCCTTTCCCTTCAATGCATCATAACAAATGCAATCCCACTCGAGAAGATAATCTTTGTCAGCAAGTAACTGGAGGTAATCTTGTTTTATGATATGAGGCTGGATCATCATCGCTCACTATATGATAAGTAGCATCATGGGTGCTATCAACTTTGCACACAATATCATCAAAGGTACTGCTGCTATGTACCTCATAGGATGGCTCAAAAGACATTGTAGAAGTTGTTGTTTTGACAATATCTTCGTGCACTTCTTCTTCCATAGTAACTGCATGTCCATCCAAAGAACGATCCTGGGACTCATCGCAAATAAGTGAATTTTCTGATTCATTTTCTATGGTCTAATTTGAAAGATCAGACTTGTGGTAGCATGAATCCTCCTCACACAATGCATCAATAATACCCAAACCTTGAGTATTTTCCTTTGACAACTCCATGGAACCGTCACCCTCATGTGAAGTAGTTGTTGTCTCATGCTAATGCAAAGGAACTTCACTACTGTCATGAAAATCAGAACTATTATGGTTTGTATTTTCCATGCATTCTCCATGATTGACACTCATATCTTGCGTGCCAACCTTCCAAGTTTCTCCCACAACATTTTCTTCATGTGGCTAATCAAGAACAATCTCTACATCACCAATGTAGAAATTCATGTACACTTCACTTGTAGAAGAGGAAAGTAATTCTCTTCTTTTGGATCTTCACTCTCCAACTCGTCACTTTGTTGAAATGAACCTGCGTTGCTTTCCTCATTGTTTGTTTCTACTTCTTGACCAATGCAACGTTGTTGTTCAAGCCTTTCTAGAACATTTGTAAGCTACAAATCACCTTGTAGCAATTCATCTTTCATCTCTTCAGAATGTCCCCGCTTTTAGCACTTCACTTTTCGATTGGTAGCCTATTCCCGCAGTGTCACTTCGGCGTAATGCACTAGGGTTTCCTACTATTTGATGGGTTCTCTTGATGATTCGTGGTTTTGCTTGTTGGAGTTTGGTTGTTTGGATTCTCGATTCCTTCTCGGTTTTCGAGAGCGCAGAGGTATGACTTGCAACTCGGGTCCTTTCCAACTTACTATTTTTAGTAAGTTATGACGGCTACATCTCGGAGTTTGGGATTTTGGAGTGCGGATTCTTTCTGGGTTTTCAGAAAGCTTCGCAATGGTGTCGCATGCAGTTTGATCCGAGCGACTTTCCGAATTTACTATTTTTAGTAAATTCTATTTTTGGCAGTGATCATGCAGTTTCCAGTGCAGTTGGCTTTCTTCTTCAGTCAGTTCAGTTGGCTTGTTCATTTTTGGCTTTGGGGCGCATTTGGAGAGATAAGTCAAATTATTTAAATAAAGTCATATTTTAATGTTATATTTTACTGTTGACCCCCCCTTAGCCTAGTGATTGAACTTTAAGTTGTTTTAAAAGGTGGTCTTTATGGGTGGACGCCTCATTGAGGTGAATTATTATATATTAAAGTTCAAAATATTACTTGGAGAAAAGGACGCCCATTTTATGGAGTGAAGATTTTAAAATAAAGTAAAATTAAACCTTGAGAAAGGGGGCGCCCAAATTGGAGGGAAAAGAAGACAATTCAAATTTGAAAATTAGGGTTTCTTTTCTAGAAGCTTCTGGAGGGTCTTCTCAAAATTATATAAGGAAGCCTTGGGCCTTCATTTCAGTATCTTATGACTTCTATATTGTTATGCTGCCGAAATGGTAACAGGATTGCTTCGAGGAATGAATGCCTCCTAGCCTTGGCTCGACTTCGTGCTTGAGAGATAGCACCTAGTGGAGAGGTTTGCTTGTTTGAGTGACATTTTGTAGTGAGGTTTGCATTTGTAGTTTGGGTTTACTTATGTAGTTCAGTTTATTGCATTTTATGTCATTTTCTGGAGTTGCTGATAACAGGGCTGAATCTATAGTTTCACTCATAAATCAAAAAATACAAAAAGAGTTGTTCTGGGTATTGTCTCATTGGTTTTCTCTGTTGGAAGCGACCCTTCATGAATATTTGCAGATTTTAATATGAAGCTTATGATTTTATAAAGCAAATTCGTCATTCCTTGTAGGGCGCCCTTTCTGGAGTGCTTTAGGATCCGTACCATTAATTAATAGCCACTTTTAGCTGCCTTTTCTCATTACTAAACTAGGCGCCATCATTTTGAGGGTCTATTGCATCAGATTTGAAGTCATTTGGGTCAGTTTTGAGTGATATATGAGCATTTTAGTGAGGTTCTGTGTTGCTGGTTTAGCATTTCAAGTTGCTGGTCTGTTATATCAGTCTTGAGTAATTTGCATTTTGGTGAAGAGTTTGTGTCTGGAAGGTCATAATTAATCTTGGAATGATCATATCTATTATTGCAGCAGTGGAGAGCTTCTAATCTTGTTCATTGCAGGCATCTTCTGATATTTTGTAAGCTGAACAGTAGTACTGTTAGCATTCTCTCTTCTGTTCTTTACTTTACTGTATTTCCCACTGGATAAGTGGAAGAGGCTGGCTTGCCGCCTAATTACTCTGAATTGCATTGTAACATCTTACATCTCCGCCCTATGGTAGCTCCATTCACACTCCGGGTTTGAAAGCACATTCTGGGTGTTGAGTCTACTTTCTGCATATTAGATGTTAGGGATCCTCTGACCATATGCTCGTCGTCCTCCGGCGCATTCTTGGTTAGAGTTCTTATTTCGCATTGCATTGAGATCCTCTGACTATATGCTCGTCGTCATCCGGCGCATTCTTGGTTAGAGTTGAATTCTGCATTGTTTTGGTTTTAAGCACTAACCCTAACGGGTACATGTTGTTGTAATTGCATTCAAAAAATCGGAAAAAATTTGGTCCGTTCATTACTTTCTTTTCTTCTTTCCTTCTCACAACTTTTCCTCTTCTCACAATTTCTTCATCTTCTTCTTCAGGTCCACCCAAGAACTAATTGAAGGTGAGAACATCTCATTTTTCTTAGGAAGAGATTGATATTCATTAAATCTGGTACAAATATATGGATGAAACATAGTTGCATCCATAGTTCCAAATGTAGAAGACATATCAACCAACATCCCAAATCTAATATGCAAATGCTAATACCACAGGTTGGTAGGATCAATGCTCTGATACCACTGTCATGTACCACCCCAAGTGGACACTTGCAATTACAAATTTTCTGCCTTGGTTAATTATTTGTTTCCTAGGTTTATGCTCTTTAGATGGTTCTCAAATAGTTCAAAGATATAGTTTGCCAAGTAATGCCAAAGGAAACACAAGTGCAAGATAAAGAATATTGACAAACTACTATATTGAAGTCAACTGCTATAACAAAACTCTTTATTTATGTTCTTTTTCAAATCAGATTTACAATTCAAAGCTTGCAATACAAAACTTAACCAAATCTGATCAACACTTGCACAACAATAATATCATACCCGGAATCTAATGTATTAAATCTGCTAGTCTAAAAATCTGTACCAGCTAACTGCAACCTCCCAAATTCTAATGCCTAACTGCCAAGAAGGGTTTCTCCACCTTATAATTGCCAGGGGATGATACCAAAGACATGGGCGCCCCACAAGATGAACTCAACAACAACCAAACTTAGGCGTTTCTCTCTAGAATTCAAACACCTCTCCTTGTAGATGGAATGACCTGGCTCTAGGAGTATGGTGCAACCTAGAAAATGCAAAAAATATGACCCAGCAATGAACAGCAGCATTAAACGTAGACAGCAAATGATAATCTTCTGATTTTCAATGATGATCTCCTCAAACCCTTTTAAGAACTCTTGGAATAAGCTCTTAAATCTGCAATACAAAAGCTCCACGTGCCAAGAGAGATGTTGACACAGCCAACAAATAAAATCCTCAATGATAGAACCCCTTAATATTTTGATTTGCAATAATGAATCTTTGTAACCCTTATGAATCTTCTAAACTTCTTTACCAAACTATAATTTTTCCACCTTGTAAAGACTTCAAACTTCATCCCTTAGACTAGCTGCCCTCATTGAAGATGAATTAGAGCCAAGAAGGAAATCGCTCCAGCCAAAACTTAAAACGCCTTGTTGGTGAAGGGGTACGCCTGGCTGTACTTGAATGGTACGGTTGATAAGTGTCTTAAATCTGCCCAGCAAAAGATTATTTCGATAATCTCTATCCGCAATGAATGTCTTAATACTTTAGCTTCATTTCACCAACAAACCCTTCACAAAACTTCACAAATTCTTCACCATTAAGCTCCGATATGACTACTACTTGCAACCATCGATGAAAACAACCTTCAGAAGTTATTTCACAACCTCAAATTGCTGGAATAATGAAGATTTTTCGTTCGCCAAAGTCAACGAAGTGCAAAAACCCTAGGTTTCCTTCTCCAAGAGAAGAGCACTCCAAAAGCACAAGTATAAAATGATCAAATGATAACTTTTTTTTCATTTCTTTTGGTGCCTTTTGTACTCATCTTCAAAAGGGGTTGATTTCTCTTGACGCTTTTTAGCATTTAAAATATCATTAAAACTAATTTCTTCTTAATTCACCTTTATAACTCCTTAAGTGGGCGCCCAAATCCATTTAAATACCCTTTAAAATATCTTGACTTTATAATCAATAAATGTCCTTTTATAATAAAGTCAAATAAAGTCATTAAATGCTCTCACTTTATAATTTGACTTTATGATATTAAATACCCTTTAATTATAAAGTCACATGTAGTCAATATAATATTCTCTTTAAATAATTAATTATTATTAAAGTAACATTTTAATAATAATTAAATGTCATAACTCCATTAATAACCATTATTTAATGATTTTGACTTCCTTGCTAGCTAGCCCATTGCTTCCACTATCAATTTGGATGCCTTACTAAAAATAGTAAGGTGGGTCTTTAATATCCAACTGACTTCCTATAAATAGTAAGTATATGCAAATAATACCAGAATACCCTAAATATCAATTGCCTCATAACATATGAAGGATCTGGAGAGGAAAACATAAACAATTGTCCTCTCGAGAGCCAAATAACTCCACAACAGGGTCCTCTAATCACCAGAATTAGCCTACAAGGACCCAGTGATGGGCTAAATCCACTAACTCTGATGCGTGCCCAAGAATGGGGACATTACACCTCACCACAATTGAAAAAAAGGCAATTTAAATCACAATGGATTAAAAAAGAATTATTGTCCATGCTATTTACTATAAAACAAATTATTCTCAACATCATCCTTCTCATGAAATCCATATTTACTTTTCTTGGTGAATCAGTTAAAATTATCTTACTGTTACACGAAAGAAGCATCTTAATAAACTCCGAAGTTTACTTTTGTCCGATAAGTTCTGTCAGTTACGTGCTTTATGTTTTGTGCGGCAGCATCACTATAAACCATTTTTAAATGGGACTTCTGAAATTATATTTTGAATTTTGTTGATTCAGGTTCGAGATACCACAGTTGCCATGCCATATAGAATACAACATATTGATGAATTCATCAAACAACTTGAGGCAGGAGATCTAAAATTGCGGGTACGGGTGTTTGAGGTATGTCAATAAAAGTATCTTCCCTCGAGTAATGAAGTTTTGTAAGGTATCCCTGCAGGGTATAGTGACAGAATTAATGCATATCTTTTTTTAACATTTTAGGCTGAAAGGGCTGCCAGAAGGGCGTCGGTAATGCAAATGGCAACTATATACACAGTTTTGGGGGGAACACTATTGAATACTGGAGTTGCACTAACAGCGCAGGGCATGGGAAATCTTGCCACTGTTTCATATATCGGCGCTGGTATGTTTTACTTTTGTCATAATTTTTCTCCTTGGAGTAACTGATTATATGTCATAAACTGGTTAAATGATTTATCGGTTCTAGTGATGTGCATCAAAAAGAACAAAGATGGATTGCATTTTGATTATTTGTCAATGACTTCACATAGGCCTTTACTGTGTTGGAGACAAAAAAATTAGCTTGTGCATGCACCACGCGTTGGATTTAAAGTCTAATGTTGATTATTGCTTTTACTCATGCGTAATTGTTAGCCATTGATGCTATGCACAGGGGATGCATGAATGAAAGATTTTAATTGTTAGCCGTTGATACTATGCACAGAGGATGCATGAATGAATGAAAGAAAAATTTTAATTGTTAGCCATTGATGCTATGCACGGGGGATGCATTAATTGCCTTACCCCGTACCGCAACCCATTTCCCTTTCATAGCAAATATTATGCTTGATTTACTCATAAGCACGCCATAACATACCACCAATCATTTGCAAAGAATAGAAAAGAAGAAATTTTTTTTTTTTAACGTCCATGGCCAAATATAGGACAGCAGAACTCATTATTTTTACTTTCTGAATCGCTGATCTTCTTCTATTATCTGTAAATACCATCAACATTTTTGTTATATTATGTGTAAAATCATAAAAGTTACTTTCTAAAATTGTCAGACTAACTATTCCATCGTAAATACTACGGTGAAACTTATATTGCTTTTATTTGGAGGAGCAGACTGATGATATGTTGAAACAATCCGAAGATTAAATTTGTTGAATTGCATTTTGTTGGAAGCAATAATCTGGCAAGTCAAGTAGATATATTTTGTCGTTTGACGATTAGTACTGTTGATGCTTTATATTCATCATTCTAAGGTTGCTGGCTATTCCCAAACATCCATAAATATAACAGAAACACAACACAGAAAAACAGACTCTGTGCATCATATAGTAAGGAAATTAAGCACACATTTGACACATTGTTGCGTGGAAGAGCAGAACAAGTTAGGAATTCTCATCAAAGTTTAGATCAGATAGAACAGAAGGAAAACCCATTACAATATTTATTTTCTTGAGTAATATCTAAATTGAGCTATCTAATCCCCCTTGTTATCAGTTTTATATCTGGGATACAAAGGAGTTACGTTCAGTTTATGAACAGTTCTGTCTCTTGCTTGATATGTAGTTTCTTAGCTTATCCTGTTTACATACATATTTGTGGAATTCTATCCATCTCCCATCCACTCTGTGTGTGTGTAACTATAGTATCAGCTAGCTGCTTCTTCACTTGGCAGTGAGCACTGCTACACCTGAAAATGGAATCGAAGTTTTAAGAATTTTATTTGATAAAAAGAAAGTGACATGATGTTTTTTTAGTAAAAGGTCATAATCAGAGTGCCTTTCTTCATAGATGTTTGCACTTGTTTTCTCTAAACCCAAATAATACTGGATCGTTTATGCATGCAGGAGTATTCACAATCTTGGTTATAAGAGCCATGAAAAGAGTACAGAGACTTGACAAATTTGAAAAAATGATTTAAGTAGTTGTTACATCTTTTTACAGTGACCATGTGTTACTGCAAAATTTATCTCCCCACAAAGTTATCATATTGTGGCGAGGTGGTCCATTCACCAATCTTTACTAATGCTTTTGTGGCCTTTCGATTCATTAGTGCTCTATATTGTAGAGCAATTGAAATTTACTATCAATCATGTGGGTCTGTTGGCGAAAATTCCAGCAGCAACTGAATGGAAATGTACCGGATATTTATTATTCATTATGTAAGGTCCCCCAGGTTGTATTATCATTCATTCCTATTCAATAAAGAGATTTATTATCCTTCATTTTTTCAATGTATCTGAGGGACACCCGCTCCTTAACGAGATGCCCTATTTAAATATAAAGAAATAAAGTCATAGACCTGCTAATGACGTGTAGATAATGTTTCTATACATTGAACTATTTGATATTTGTAAGGGTAAAAAGTGCATATTTTGCATTTCTGTCTTTTATCTTAGACATACACTGGTTTATTATGCCTTTCCTATGTATCCAATCGGCTAACTTTTGTTATCAACGGTTTAGAATGTGTTAGAATGATGCAAGACTATTGAGAAAGATTTAACTATAGAAAAAATAATTAATATCAATAAAAAAAAAAAAATCCAGAAATCAAATCTAAGTTATATTATTTTTTAATGAATCAAAGAGATAATATCAGTACTTTAAAAAAAAAAATTTTTTTAAGAAAACAAATCTCTACATATTCTTTTTTTTTTAATTTTTTTTTTCATAATTTACTTTCATTATAGATCATTAGTATTGTTTTAATTATTTAATTTTTTAAGAATTTTATCACTCTAAAATAAATGTGATAATATATTTTAAATTATTAATAAATATATTATGGTTGTTATATCTACTTTCTATTTAGATTGATTACAAATTGTTCAACTTGAAATTATTGCTAATTTTTTTCTTTCTATTGCCCTCCGTTCCCTATATGAACCCAATCTAACTTCTCTTATCAATGGTTTAGAATGTGTTAGAATGATGTAAGACTATTGAGAAAGGTCTAAACATAGAAAAATAGCTAATATCAATAAAAAAAACTTATCTTTTTAGAAATCAAATTTAAATTATATTCTTTTCTAATGAATCAAAAGAGATAGTATCACTAATTTAAAAATCTAATTTTTTTTTAGATATCAAATCTCTACAATATTCTCCCATTTTTTTAAATTTATATTTTTCCTAATAAAGCAAAGGATAAACATATAACTTATTGTATAAATCATAATTTACTTTCATTACAAATCATTAATATTGTATTAATTATTCGATTTTTAAGAATTTTCTCGCTATGTAATCATATATTTTAAATTATTAATAAATATGTTATTGTTATTATATCTATTTCTATTTCAATTGATTACAAATTGTTAAAATTGAAATTATTGCTAAATTTTTTATTTCTATTACTAATGTATAAATTTAATAGAAAGAAAATGCATAGAATCCCATTACATACATGGTATAAGAAATAATATGGAAATAAATATTCTTACATTCCTTTTCAAGTTACAATTACTTTTAAAGAAACAAAAAATAAAAATAAAAATCTAAATCATAGTTTCACTTTCATTGCAAAATATTTTAGATTCTTTGTTTCAATTGTTTAATTTAAAAAATGAATATATTATAAGTATTATATCTACCTTTTGTCTATATTAATACTAGTTTATCTATCTTATTGCATAATCTATATAGGAAACACCAAGATATATCAACTTGTTTGAATCCATTTTAGAAATTTGATTATTGTGTTTATCATAATGGATTCTTTAGTTGCACAATAATATAATATCATTGGCTTATCTTCTAGGAATGTACAACATTGTGACATGTGTATGATATTGAATACAATAGAGGAGAATGAATATTGTCTAACATGAGGACATTATATTGAATGGATAAGTATATAATTTACATTAGTTGTATTATAATGCTTGTAGCCTATGATTTATCTTAGAACCCTAACCCTAACCCTACCCTTATTGAAATTCAATCATTATTGAACTATATCCCTAACGGTAACCCTAACCTATTAAAGTTCAACCCTAATTGAACCTAAACACTAACCCTAACATTAATTCTAATTGTAACCTTAATTAAACTCTAACCTTAACCCTAATTGAACCCTAACCCTAAACTAACTTTAACCCTAACCTTAGTTGAACCTTAACCCTAATTGAATATGAACCCTAACCATAACCCTAATTAAATCCTAATTGAATCTTAACTCTTATAGTAATTGTAAGCCTAACCCTAATCCTATTTGAATTATAACCCCAATCCTAGCCCTAACCCCAAACTTTATCCTGAAACCCTTACCCTAATTGAACATCAATTGAACCCTAACCTTAACTCTAATTGAATCTTAACCCAAATTAGACCCATCCCTAACACTAATTAATCCCCAACCCTAACCCTGACCCTAATAGATACGTAACCTTAATTGAACACAAACCTTAACCTTAGGATCTATCTTAGAATCCTAAGCCTAATCATAACCCTAATCTTGTTGAAATTCAACCTTAATTAAACTAGAACCCTAATCCCAACCCATTGAAGTTCAACCCTAATTGAACTTAAACACTAACCCTAACCTTAATCCTAATTGTAACCTAATTAAACCCTAAACTTAATCCTAAATGAACCCTAAACCTAACATTACTTTAACCCTAACTATAATTGAATATAAACCCTAAACCTAATTGAATATAAAGCATAGCCATAACCCTGATTAATTCCTAATTGAATCTTAACCGTTACCATAATTGTAACCATAACTCTAATCCTAATTGAATTCTAAACCCAACCCTAAGCCTGACCCCAAACTTTATTTTAGAACCCTTACCCTAATTGAACCCTATCGTAACCCTAACCCTAATTAAACACACCATAATGCTAATCCTAACCCTATCCTAACCTCAACCCTAATTGAAGCTTAATCCTAATTGATCCCTAACCCTTACCCTATCCCTAATTCTACCTTAATCCTAATTAATCATTAATCCTAACCCAAATTGTCACCCTAATCTAGCCTCAATCACCCATACCCTAACTTCAAGCTTCATCTTAGAATTCTTATTGAACCTTAACCCTAATTTGATCCTAATCATAATCATAACCAAATTTTAAATAATAATGTTATATGAATTATTTTTAAATTATATGATAAAGTTAAGTGAAAATGTAATTCTTAATTACATTAATTTTTAAAATATAGATAAGCTAGTTTTAAATATATTATTTTAAAAACTTATTGTTATATGTAATAATAAATTTGTTATATTGTCTTTGTATTTAATTTTGTAATTTTAAATTAATTTTAGATGGGCACTTATTATGAAAGACTTTTATATTGGATGTATATTTAAGTTATATTTTTGTACTATTAATTCTTTAATTCTTTAGTAAACCTTAAGTTTATAATTTTTCTATACGTAAATATATTAATTTTGAATAAAACAGAATATTAATGAATTTTCCTTTGAAACATTTTCAATTTTTTAAAAAATATTATTTTTTTAATGTTTTAAATATATTAATAATAAATTTAGAATATTTCTTTTTTATTTAATTTTTCAATTTTTTTAATTTTAAATACTAATTTATTATAATTTTTTAAAAAGAACAATTATTATTCATTCTTTATAACTTTATTTCTATTTTAATATTAAAGGACATTTTACAATGAATCAAAGAATTTTTTTTTTTAAGATTTTTAACATTTTTTAAATTTTAAGTATATTAATATAGAAACTTAGTTATATATGGAATAGTAAATTTAAGAAAGTTCTTTCATACTTTATCTTATAAATTTTTAAAAATTCTTTTTATGTGTAGTTATTTATAAATAATAATTATTTTTATTAAAAAATATTACTTAAATAAATCTCAAGAGATGTGTTGTTTTAAAAAGATTTTTTTTTAATTTTAAATATATTAATTTAGAAACTTACTTAAATGAAATAATAAATTCAGAATATTTGTTTTATACTTAAGTTTTTAAATTTTAGAGACTTCTTATGTCTAATAATTTAACATATATTTTTTATACTTTATCTTTTTGAACATATTTGTTTCATACTTTATTTTTTTATTTTTTTAAATAAAAGTAGTTGGGCCACTAAAAACTTTTATTATTTTGAAAAAGAATTCTTACAAAATCCTGGTTCAGGGGAGCATACCAAAGAAGAAAACCTATGGTTATAGCTCCAAGCAGAAGAACTAAAGTCACAAATGGAGATTACAGAAAAAACACAAGGACCAGCCCACACAGAGATCCCAAATACAACATTTCAACCCAAAGAAAGAATAACCCAAAAGTTGGAACTTAAACAACCCCAACCACCCAGGAACTTGAACTAGCTTCGTATAAATGATCCAAAGAAATGCTCTTCTTTGACTTCACGGCTAATGAAGATACTCTATTAGATCTTGCAACAACAACGAACAGGAAGTGGAGAGTAAGGGAAAGGTTTACCCCTGTGGCCAAAACTTTAGAAGAAAGCTTGACGCTAAGATGTTTGCACCCCGAGATAATTTCTTCAAAGTTATCATTCACGATGTCGGACCTAATTAACATCAAAAGATCTCCAAAACAACTATTAGTAACAAAGCCAATTTTAGGAATAAACCCAACAATAGGGAAAGCACCATTTCCCAAAGAATACTTAACCAAGGCTGCAAAATTTCCCTTCTAGAATTACCGCAGCCCAATACCAAATCGCCGAATGTGCCATTGAGGAAAGAGACCAATATGTCTTCATTGTTCAAAAATGCCAGGGAATCCATGTTATATTTACATGAAGACAAAAAATGTGGAAGAGGGAGCCGACTGAACCAAATTATAAGTAGTCGAGCACATAATGATATTTCATAAATATTATGAAACTAAACATAGTCGGCATGAGCCATGAAAAGTGAAAAATATTGCCAGCTCAACTTTATGGCCATAACAAGCAAGAAGAAAAAAACCGATAGAAACCTCCAAATAAACCAAGTATTTCAAAGGTGAAAAGTTCATGCTATGTCAAGGGAGCCAAGAAATAATTCTATGAAGACAGTAATCTTGAGTGGAGGGGCCGAATAAACAAAAGAGATATCAATTATATTTAGACTCCAAGCACAATCGACATGAGCCACTTGTTCAACTAGCTAAAACTGAAATGCCAAATAAGAAAAATCCAAGGAAAAAGCCACAACACCAAGCCATGCAAAACGTATGGTATATAAAAAACGACCACAGCCCCAACAAGATAGAATATTAAACTGTGATACTTCAACTTTATAACCTTGCAAAAAGTGAGATGAAAAACCAACAGCAAGATAGTATATTAAACTATGATACTTCAATTTTATAACCTTGCCAAATATGAGATGAAAAACCAGTAGAAACCTCCAAAACGACCACAACCCCAACAAGATAGAATATTAAACTATGATACTTCGACTTTATAACCTTGCAAAAAGTGAGATGAAAAACCAACAGCAAGATAGTATATTAAATTGTGATACTTCAATTTTATAACCTTGCCAAATATGAGATGAAAAACCAGTAGAAACCTCCAAAAGAACCAAAGAAGACAAGGATGAAGAAAGCATGCTATTCACAAAGAAAGAGTTTACCAAAGATGCTCTGATCCAAAAATGGAGATGAGACAAAATTAGTAGAGGATAAAGAACCAGGTAAGATTACCATAAATACCTGAGCTAAAATCATGCCATAAAAGAGCCCACTTTAGGATCTCATTTAGTAAGGGAAAGTTATTCCTTGCTAAAAACTATAAAAGGTAGTTGCTCATCTATAGCCTTATTTGCTAAGTAGTCAGCAAAGGTGTTTGCTTCTCTATAACAATGAGATAGCGAGAAGACATTGAACCATTTTAACTGAGTTAGCACCTTGTCTAATAAGTATTGTAGTTGCCAAACATGAGTTTTTTGTCTTGAAATAGCATGAAAGATAACCATGGAATCACCTTCAATGATTAATGTGTTGATTTGAAGGGACCTTGCAAGATCCAAACCCATACTAAGGGCTTCCAATTCAGCCATATTATTAGTGCTCACTGGCAACATCTTGCAGGTTGCTTTGACAATGTTAGCATCTTAGTCCCTTATAACTATACCAGCCCCAGATTTTCCAAGGTTACCCCTTAAGGCCCCATCGTAATTTAGTTTGAAGCAATTAATAGGGGGAGGAACCCATTTAGCCTCTTTGTGTAACGACATCTTATCTATTTTATTAGAAAAAGCTCCATGAAAGGGTAAGGATTTAATGAGAGGCCAATTCTTAATTATGAAACCATCCCAGTTAGTGAAGGATTTTAATGACTCAATTTTCTTGAAAATGAAGGATCTAACCACTTCTAAAATTGAAGATTCTAATTTAATAAGCACATCCTCAATGGGAGAGCACTTGTTCCTGAAGATTTTGTTGTTTCTTTCATTCCAAATGCACCATAAAACTAATGACGAAGTGACAACCCATAGACAATGAAAAAAGGAAGCAAAATTTAATACAGGCCAAGATTGGAATTGTATGGATAAAGTGGGACACACCAGTGAGAAACAACCTAATTTGGAAAAAACCCAATACCAACAATGCTTTGCAAATGGACAATGCAGGAAAAAATGATCCCCAGACTCTAAAAAGAAGCCACAAAAGACACATGGAAAAGCAGTAACAAAGCCCAGCCTATCAAGCCTCTCAGCAATTAGAGCCCTACCATTGACTGCAATCCAAGCAAAAGCACTCACTTTAGGGAGACAAGCTTCATCTCAAAAGAGAACGTGCAGAAGAACTGATTTGTTTAATGATGCCAAAAGAGAATTGTAGCCATCTTTGACTGAATATTTCCCTGATTTTGAATTGGTCCAAATTAGTACATCATCCTTAGGTGAAAAGATAATGCACCTTTTATCCATCTCCTTTTTATAGGCTTCTTTGATAGATGGAGGAATATTTAAATTATCTATAGATTTCTAAGAAATTTTTGGAATGGAGTCAATAAATTCAACATTGAAGTAATCAACAACAAAAGGACCCCAAAGATTTTTTAAAAGCTCCTTTAGATTTCCCCAATCAATGAAAGAGGAAAGAACAGGATATCCATTCCACCTATCCTCCCAAAATTTAGCTTTTTTACCATTATAAATCAACCATGAAAGGTGAGGAAGGATGATTGATCTACATGAAGCAATGAAGTTCCAAATTGTTGAACCTTTTGGTAACGAAGAGGCCCTGAAAAGAGATTCTTGAGGATGGAAGTGTAAATATTTTGAGAACATTGGTTTCCCCCATCTTGAGTATGGGTTTTGATAAAGATTCCAAGTAAGCTTTGCACCTAAAGCTACATTTTGAAGTTTGAGATTTCTTATTCCAGTTCCACCAAGGTCTTTTGGCAAACAGACCTTATCCCAAGCAATGAGTGGAATTTTCTCTTTGCCCCCAACATTATCATTCCATAAGAAGGAGCGTAAGGTAGATTTCAGCAGATTTAAGGTATGACATGGGGCCTCTAGAACCGACATCATGTAGATAGGAATTGCATTAAGAACAGATTTCACCATTTGGATTTTCCCAGCAAAGGAAAGCCATTTATGCTTCCACTGAGATATTCTATCCAAAATCAATTTACAAATTCTTTCCCAAAATACATGAAGATTATTTCCAATGAAAAATGGTATGCCAAGGTAGGAACAAGGCAAGGAGCCCACAAAAAACCCCCAGAAATTTATTAGTTTATTTTGAATAAAATCTGGAACATTGAATAGAATTTATTTTTATTTTGAAGGGTTAATTTTTTTACCAGAAGCTAATGAAAAATCTATGATTACACTTTTGATTACCTTAGCTTCATACTTTATATTTATAAATAATTATTATGTTTGATTAGAAAATATTACTTAAATATATATACTTAAAAAATATCAATCCATATCTTGTGTGATGTCTATTATAATTTTATGTAGAAATTTTGCTTATAAATTTATTTTACTTTAGTTTTGTAGTGTAAATTTATTTGAAAGAAAAATTCATAAGAACATTGAAAAATCTTCAATGATGATAAAAAAACACTTACACATTTTTAACCAGAAGTGGTGGATACATTGGAAATGGTTTGGAAAAGAGTAGATGCAATGAAAATACCCTATAAAAAAATGGTTAAGAACATTATTGCAAGTTAATCATCAAATTATATAAATTTATAAGCTTATAAACAGAGACCTTAATGGATCAAATTTATAAATTTATAAGTTGAGTTTAGAAAGCCCTGGTTGCTTACATCAAGTACAGGTATAAAAAACTAATGATAATACAAAAGGATGAGAGGCTTTTACTTCACTTTGAGAGTCATACTCATAAAAGATACTATGAGTTTTGAGATAAAGACAATGAAGCCTTGCTCTTTCTTAACAAGGACAAGGCGACAAACCCAATGCATTACAATAAATGTTTTCAAATATTTGTAAATACAACGAAAGAGATTGAATTCACTTTGAGAGTCGTACTCATAAAAGATTCTATGAGTTTTGAGATAAGGACAATGAAGTCTTGCTCTTTCTTAACAAGGACAAGGCAACAGACCCAATGCATTACAATAAGTGTTTTCAAATATTTGTAAATACAACAAAAGAGATTGAATGAAGACACTGAAGGAATAAAGAAGTCTCAGGGAAGTTTAAAAGAGCATGAATACCAATCTATCACTATTAATTACTGAATTAAATGATGCAACAAACTTTAATGCCTACATATCACTTTTAACTATACATTACTTGCCTTATAATAGTAGCCAAAATTGATGGTTCAAGGGAAAATCAAGTGCTAAAAAATATCTCAAAGTAGCAAGAATGATGTCTAAAAGGTAGAACAGATTCTAATAGGCATTGCTTACACATCCTTGAGCTACAACAATCAACAAATGAGAGAAAGAATGATCATCAATATTGATAACTCTAGGGCACATGTTGATATCAATTGGAACTTCCTAAAATTTACCTCAATGCATACCTCCTCACCTATATATTATTAAGACTAATGCTTTAGCCTTTTAAGTTTGGAGAGTGTCCTGCCAGCCATTAAATCAAATGCCACCCAAGTACTTCAATTTATTTTAGAAATCATTAGTTTGTTTGAGATAACTTGATCTGGGGAAGCCAAAATTGCATAAGATTTTAGTCTTAAGAATATCTGACAAGGTTGTGATATGATTTCAAGTTAGTTATCAAAATTAGAATGATACATTTTATCTATTCTGACTTGAAAAGCAATAGACAAACTCAAATAAGAAATTTGGAATTATCTTTTGTTTAGTTCAAATTCAAAGATAAAAAATGTATCAGAATGGAAATTAAAAGTGTTTAGTTGTGATTAGAGCTCGAAACACTGAGAAAAAAAGAACCCTTAAAGAAAATTACTACAAGTTAATCATTAGCATGCAAAATTGCTAACAAAAATCTCAAAAAAAAAAATCTCATTGTTAGCTATTGAAAAAAGGCCAGCCAAAAGGCAAAGAAAATATGTGATAATTGTGGTTATCAAAAGTGTTTTTGCTATAATTCACCAAATTTCTGATCACACATTTCTCATAATGAAATTCAAATGTACATCAACATAATTAAGACCTAAATTTCCTCAAAGGTAATCATACAGAACCCATTCAATCCCCTCACACAGCAAAGAGCACATAAAAACTAAATACAAATACCAAATTTGATGTATCTTTCAACTTAAATTACTATTGAGGAGCTAACAGTGTAAAGGTTGTGACAGAGGAATTGTAGGAACATTGCTAAGCATAAAAGAAAACAGGAAGCAAATTCATATCCAAATTGAATTCAGAAAGCAAACCTAACCCCTTCAAAACATAAATGGGAGTGTTGAATGAGGTACAAACATTCATCTAAACATAGAGGATAGAAGGATCTGCTCAAGCATATAGAAGGCATACAGAAGAAATCATGCAAAACATGTTGGGAAGTGCATTGGTAGTCATGCATGCAAAATATCCAAGCATAGACAAGGTATGATGCAATGTTATTTAACCTGATAACCAGAAACAACAATAAATTGCACATTACCTTTTCTCTTCAACAACCAATGTTCTCACAAAATGAAACTACTAAAAAAGGAGTAACTTAAACAGAGATTATGTATTTGTTGCATTTACAATACGGTGAAAATCATTAAAGAATTTTCTAAAAACAAAAAAATAGCAACCTTTTTTTTGTACATGGATTCTAAAGGAATTGGCTTTCATTGTAAACACCTATTAGTGTAAATATTGTTAAATTTATTTGTTTTATTGGTAATGCATAAGTTTTAATATAGAGAATAAAATCTATGAAATCTGTGCAAGAATACGTAGAGGATCAAGATATAAATGATGAATTCACTAGGGTGATGAAGAGATAAAATCACTATTTAAAAAATTAAATAATTTTGAGATCAAATATCTACATCCTCTTGCATTCCTTTTTAAATTATAATTATTCTTAAGGAAACAAAGGATGGACATCTAACTTATAGTTTAAATCATAATTTTACCTTCATTACAAAATATTTGAAACTCTTTAGTTTGTAGTGTGATTTTAATTATTTAATTTCTGAATATTTGTATTTTCTAAAATTAATATTTTAACTAAATTAAAACAATTAATATACTTAATCAAAGGAAAAATAATGGTATATAGATAAATATAATTTATTCTATATATAAGAAATTTTATTTTTGTATATTAGATTATAATATTATGAGGGAGTGTATATCTAAATTAGAAGTTGTCATTTGGTTAAACTATCACAAGTAAATGATCCAACCAATCAAAATTATTCAAGGGTCGAATAAGGATCAATCATACCAAAAAATTAAACTTTGATAAATGATATAATACAAAATAAATCATCATTCTCACTATTTAAATACAACTAATTTTTTAAAAGATAAGATGCAAATTATTCAGGGGTGTCTAAAAAATAGACTAAGCCCATTTGAAAAGATAACTTCAACTCCCTACCATATAAAAGTGGAGTCGAGATAATTTTTCAAAGGGCCTCTTTAAGACAAAATATAGAAAAATATGATTACATAAAAATGAGGTTTATTTGCCTTCCAAAGATCATTTAGTGCCACTTCATCATGCAATAAATCCCTATGCTCAACAATCTATTTTTGTTACTTAATGCACAATAGGCTCTGAGGAAAATTTCTCTTTTAAAATCTCTCTCTCTCTCTCTCTCTCTCTCTCTCTCTCTCTCTCTCTCTCTCTCTCTCTCTCTCTCTCTCTCTCTCCTCTATATCTCCATCTTTCTATCCCTACCTCTCCCTCTTTCTCCCTCTCTCCCTATTACAAACATAACATTAGCTTATTTATAATGGAGCCTAATTATCTTCTTGATTTAGAATTTTTATTTTGGTCATGTTTGGATCCATGTAAGTGGATACATAGTTTATTTGAAGCTATCACTTCTCCATTTATACCTTTGTTAGAACATATTATAGTGCCCCCTAGAAGCCACATTGACTAGGAAATGTGTATACAAAATATGTGAAAGATATAATCCATCTCCATCTTCATATCCATCTCTATCTCTATCATCCTCTTTATGTATCTCCCCCATCTCTAACTCCTTACCTCTCCCTGCATCCCTCTCTCTCCCCCCTCTACCTTTATCACTATATCTATCTCTTTATCTCTCCCTCTTTCTATCCCTATATCTCCCTCTCTTAATATCGTTCTCTCTTTATATATCTCTCTACTTTGCCTTTATCCTCTCTTTATTTCTCTCCCTATCGCTCCCTCTATCTCTTATTTATATATCTCTCTCCCTCTATACCTCTTTGTCATCACACACACACACACACACACACACACTCCATATTTATCCATCCCTATCTTTATCTCTATATCTCTCTCTCACTCACACACACAATCCTTGTTTCTCCCTCCCTATCTCTATCTATATCTCTCTATCTCTCTCTCCCTCTTTGTTACTTGCCTCTATCTCTCTATCTCTACCTCTCTCCCTTTCTCTTCCCATATCTCTCTTTATCTTCCCATATATCTATATCGTCCTCTTTCTCTCTCCCTCTATCACCCCTATTTTTATCTCCCTCTCTCCATCTTTATTTGTCTATAGTTACTTCTCTTTTTTTATCTATCTCTTAATCTTTGTCTTCCTCTCCCCATCTCTTTATATCTCCTTACATCTCTATCTCTCTATCACTATATCTCACCATCTATATCTCTCTACATATCTCCCTCTCCCTCCTCATTTATATATCTCTATCTCTTCATCTTTATCTCCCTCTTCTTCTTCATTTATATATTTCTATCTCTTTATCACGATCTCCTTATCTCTCTCTATCTTTATCTCTCCCTCTAGATTTATCTTTATCTACTTGTCTACCTCTTGCTCTCTTGATCTATCATCTTTACCTCTATCTTCATCTTTCCCCCTCTATCTCTAAACATGTCTCCCTCTCTCTATCTATCCATTTCTCTCCCTCTCCCTCTTCTTAGACCTCATTATTTCTCCACCTCTCTACCCATATAGCTCTATATATATATCACTTTCTATATCTATATTTATCTTTATATTTATTCCCCATTCTCTCTCTTTCTATATATTTATCTCTTCCATATTTGTCTATCCCTCTCTCCTCTCTCTCTCTCTTTATATATCCCTCTTCTCCATATCCCTTTCCTTCTCCTTCTCCATCTTCATTTCCATCTCTATCTCTATCTCCCTCTCCTCCATCTCTATCTATGTTTCTACCTCTATCTTCCTCTCTATCTATATCTCCTTGCCCCTCTCTCTCACTCTTCCCCCTCTATCTCTCCCTCTCTCCCTATTACAAACATAAACATGAGCCTATTAGTAATAGATTATGATTATCTTCATGATTCAGAATTTTTTTCAGTTGTGTTTGGATCCTTGTAAGTGGATGCGTAGTTGATTTGAAGTTATCACTTCTCCATTGAGACCTTTTTTGCACAAACAACATCATTTGCTAAATTGCTTACCAATTGACCTCATGTACTACATAAATGTATACAAAAATTAGACCAAAATTTCCCTTAATTGACCTTCCACCTCTTTTGCATACCTATTGCACAACAAAGTGTGATTGCTAGTTGTTGGGTGAAAAATATGTAATCCCTTTAACAGATTACAAAACTTGATTTCAGCCACAGCTGTGTGAGATACAATCTCCCCTCTCAGAAAGGGGAGGCACCCTTCTTACTGCTTATTGAAACTAAGTAAAACTAATTAAGTATTCACAATAATGTACACTACACTTAAGAGATGGGGGTGTGTCACATTCATAATTCTCTCTTTTTTTAGAGAATATGTTTTACAATGCTTCACAATTGGTAGTTCTAATTCGATACAATTTCAAACTAAAAATAAAGCAGTAATTCCAATATCTCTATCTTGTCAAAGCCTAGAGATACCAGCATGATAACAATAAATGATAAAATAAGAAAGAAAAGCTCACGAAGGCACAAAGTCATTATGTAGCTTTTCACCAATGGATCCTTGAGATATGTAACGAGTGTTGTATTAGAAGAACAAAGTCTTCTAGATATAGCAATTCCACGAATAGCATGAACAAATACAAGCACAAAGTCTTGTAGAGAGTTCAACAATAGTGTTCAATCAAATAACATAAATTCAAATAAAAGAGTGCAACACAAATTTTACATGATTTTAGTCAAAGCCCTTAGATCTCACTCACTAATCGCTACCAATCTCAATCAAATCCAAAAGATAATCGATCCAACACAAAGTCTGGTATGCAACTTTCTTCTTTATTGATCAAAATAGATACACAAATATGAACACAAAGCTTCATGTATTTACTTCTCAAAATGGGGCAACACTTTGTTGCAAAAGATAAAAGATAAACATTACAAAAGAATCTTCTCTTACTTATAGATGGGAGAGGAGAGAAAATTTAGGAAAATCAGAGGAGCGAATCTAGGAAAATTAGGTGAGCAAATCTAGGAAAATCTCACCTAACAAGTCGACTTATTCAAAAATGTTGTCCATCATTATGGGAAAACATCTATGTTTTTACATGTAATTACATCTTGGAAAAAGACATGTAAGATGTCAAGAACTATTTACAAAATGCATAAATGAAAGCATAAAACTATCTAACACTGGAGATGAAAAGAAGTCTTCATGGTTCCTTGCATTGGGCATGGAAGTCTTCATATCTCTTCTTTGTCTCTAGTATGAATGCCTCATTTGGACCAACAATGTAATCCACAATGGTGTGAACTCTTTTGATCAATCTTCTTGCATATGAGCAAATGGATGTGAGCAATGGAGCGAGAAAAATTGAGCGAAACGGAGCTTAGAATGCATTTTTGGAAGTTTCTGGGTGTTGGTAAAATTTTCAGAAATTTGTGCAAGGGCACTAAAAATCAATGCTCTTACACTTGGAGGAAACTACATTTTGTGTAAAAGCGCTAAAAACAATGCTTCAACATGTCATGTAAAAGCAATGAAAAACAGAGCTTTTACATGAAATACGTAAGAGTGGTGAAAAACAGAGCTTCTACATGTGACTTGAGATTTGAGATGCACAAGCGCTCAAAAACCCCACTCTCCTACATGTGCCAGAAAATGACTAAGGCATGAAATATGTAAGAGCGGTGAAAAACATAGCTCCTACATGTGACTTGTGTTTTGAGATGCAAAAGCGCTAACAAACCCCACTTCTATATGTGCCAGAAAATGACTAAGGCATGAAATATGTAAGAGCGGTGAAAAACAAAGCTCCTATATGTGACTTGTGTTTTGAGATGTAGAAGTGCTAAAAAAACCCCACTTCTACATGTGCCAAAAAATGACTAAGGCATGAAATATGTAAGAGCGATGAAAAACAAAGCTCCTACATGTGACTTGTGTTTTGAGATGTAGAAGCGCTAAAAAACCTCACTCCTACATGTGCCAGAAAATGACTAAGGCATGAAATATGTAAGAGTGGTGAATAATAGAGCTCCTACATGTAATATGTAAAAGCACTAAAAATCAGCACTCCTACATGTGCAGAAAATTTTCTTAACTCCCAAAACTGAATTTTCACAACTTGGTTTAAAATACGAATTTTGACGAACTAACAAAGGTTAATGCTCAAAATGAATTTTTTAGGATGGGGGACCACACACAAGGACCAATGCAATTTTCCTCATTTTACGTGCTTAGAGTACGTGGGCTACAAAATAGACAAATTTTGTAGGGGTTATCCCTCAAATTGAGCGCGTCGAATTTGAAGATAACACTAGTAATAATATTATCAATATAATTATTATATTTATATTTAGTAACTAATTATATTTATAATAATATTATCAATTTAAAAATTAAAAATTAAAATAAACATGTTATTATATTTATTTAATCTTGATTTTTTATGTTTTAATTTTTATAATACATTAAATAATTATAAATATAAGGTGATAATATACTTTATTCAACATGCAGTATCCTAAAATTTACATTAAAATGATTAATATATTATTTATATGATTTGTAATAATTAATATTAATGCATTTTAAATGATTATGTGATTTTTTAATTTATATTAACCTTTACAAATCTTTTATTTCCTCCCATTAAGTTAGAATATAGGCATTCGGTATCCTAAAATATAGGTATGTAATATCATAGAGGCATTGGTTATTATAAGTGTTTTATTTTTTATTGTTTTTATTTATTAAAAATAAGTCATGTCTATAATAATTGGTTTATTAATTTAATTTAATCAAATTTAGTGTCTAATATACTAAAATTTATATTCTTAATTAAAAATTAATATTTTTATATTAAAATAAAATTATTTTTTAAGAAATATTCTTAATGAAATATCTAATAATATATTTATATAATATTATTTTAAGCTTTCAATATATTTAATTTTAAATTTTTATTTTTATTTTTTAATATATTACTAATATCATTTTTACTTTATAAAAATATATTTAAACTATATTTATTTATTTGAGTTAATTTTATATTCTTAACTAAAAATTTAAAAAAATTATATTAAAATTATTTTAATGTTAATTAATAAAATAAAATAAAAAATCTTTTATTAAATATTTTGAAATATATTTATATAATATTATTTTATATATCTAAAATATACAATTATAAAATTAATATAATTTATATAAATATGATATATTATTAATACACAAGTTAAAAAATGAAACAAGCATATTATATTTAATATTTAATCTTAAATTTTTAAAATTTAAAATTTATATTTAGCCAATAGGTTACATAGTGTGAGATTTGAGCTTGAAACAAGTCTCATGCCCGCAAACTATTAAGTCATTGAAAAAAAAGTTTCAATTATCGTTTAATGGTAAATCTACATGAAAATATTTCAAAATCACATAATTTCTAATTTCTTTAAGGAAAAAATCTAGATTTGATTAAGCTTATTCCATTCCATTATTTAACACTTATTATTATGGTACAATGGCAGAACATCTCTCAATGTCTTTTGGCTTGAAGCTACAAATAATTCACCCATATGCTGACTAGATTTCTCATGAGGTAGGATTGTGATGCTTGACACAAGCAATCACAAACTCAATGTTTTGTGCTGAGATGGGAAAAGAAGCAGCTGCCAGCAACCTAGATTGTTCAAGATTATGGATTGTAATGCAGTCCACATCTTTCAAAGTGTTCGGATCAACCCCTAGATGTACTTGATGCAAGTCAATTTCAAATGTTTCAAGAAATCATGAAGCAAGACCGATTTGGTCTTGATTTCAATTGCAAAGAATTGCATATTGAAAAACTTGACTTTTGACTGTGAACATAGCTATGTTTGAACAAGTTCTGCATAAGAGCTAAAAATATCTTTACTGATTTTTCTTTAGAAAAAGGAAAAAAATTTGAAAAAAAGAGTTGAGGTCTAGGTTTTGTAGAGAATGTCATTCTGAATGGACCTAGATTGTTCGTTTATGAAAAAAATGTTTTTTTCAAGAACATGTAAGAAACCCTAAAAAGTAGAAGCAACAAAGCAATTTTTTTGAAAAAAAGTGAGATATGGGTTTTGTAGATGTTCATGTGCTGAAGAGACCCAAATTATCTATTTAAAAAAAAAAATGAGTTTTTTTGGAAAAGATAGATCCTCTAGAAAAGTGGAAGCCGTAGAAGCAATTTTTTTAGAAAAATATAGGACATGGGTTTTGTAGCCAATTTTTTGTTGAATAGACCCAGATTGTTAGATTTTTGAAAAAACTAATTTGTTAAGAATCCCTAAAAAATAGGGTTGGAAGCTTGCATAAAAAGACGCCAATCTTCAAGAGAAGTGTAAAATAGAGAGACCCAAATCGATGAATTTTGGAGAAGATGACCTTCTGTTTCTAAAAAATGATGCCCTGGAAAAACAGATCATGGAGAAGTGTTCTTTTGTGCATCCTGAACTCGAATCTATGAAGAACTTTGAAAATGCCCTTCGTTTGATCTTCCAAATGTTGTTGAGAAGAAAATTCTATGTTTGTCTCTTGAAGTTAACTTGCAAAATAATGAAGTATGGATGCCTAAATGCTTCTTAAATAAAGTTTGGTGGTGAAAGAAGCAGTTAACTCATGAAAACCCTAAATTTAAGAGTCATCCCATAAAAATATCTATCAACTCGAAGAATCCCTAAAAAATAAGGCAGCCTGAGGAAGAGAAAGTATTCAAAAATTTCTAACTCAAGTTGACTTGGGCGCCTCCTTGAGATAAGGCGTCCAACTTTAGCAGTGTTAGAATATTTTTTGATATTTTCAAATTTTGCTTGTTGAAATGTCTCTCCAGTGACTGATACCCCCTGTTTGAGCACTATTTTTCGCCAATCTATGAGCAATTGAGACTGAAAGTGAATTGATCTAGAAAGCCTAGTCAAATCTAAGGATATTGATACCTCATACCTGCCTTTGATCCTACATTTGACTTCTTTTTATCTTAGGCGCCCCTGGTTGACTAGGGCACTTTCCATCACCAAAGTTTGAAATTTTTCAATATTTTCATCTTTTCCTTGATAAAATGCCTTTGTTTGATCTTCGATTTCTGACGTTTGACAAGTCCTCTGAGCTGACAGATGAATTGGCTACGGAGTTGGACTAAATCCAAGATGAATCTCTTGGAAGTGGCTAACCTTAAAAACTGGTTTTGAATTCCTTAATTTCTAGACGCCCCTGGCCTGCAAGGGCACTTTTCTTTGCCAGAGTTAGCCATTTTTTATGATTCTTATGATTTGCAATTTTCCCCTTTGATGAGACATTTCTAATTGATCTACAATTTTAGGCATTTGATATATTCGTTGATCTGGCTGAGATATTCAATGGAAAGCCTAAAGAATTTTGGAAAGAATGATCACTTTTGCAAACCCTAACAACTATTTATGGGGGCTCAAAATTCCAGGCATCCCTGGATGACTGGGGCACCCATGTGTGCAGAAGATAGATTCTTTCAATTTTTCTTTGTCGAAAACACCTCAGTTTGACCCAACATTCTGGTTGTTTGATAGCTCAGGTGAACCTGCTGACAGACTAGTTGTGAAGCCAGATCAAATTTAAGGACACTCAAAACTACAAATCCTAACAACTGATTTTGGCCTCTTGAAATTTTGGGTGCCCCTGACCTACAGGGGTGCCTTTCTTCAACTTTTCCTTGTGACTGTTTTTTTGCTTCCTGTGGTGTTTCTTCATTTGATCTGCATTTTGTGGCATATGATGACTCCTCTAGACTAGATTCTAGATTTGTCACAAAGCTTGAAGAATTTTGAGAAGAAAGACCTAGATAATTCAAATGCTAAAATCTTCATCTGGCTGCCTAAAATGTTGGGTGCCCTAGCTAGCAGGGGTGCTTTTGTGCTCTAGACTTAGCCATTTTTTAATTATTTTCAACCTTCTTGAGCTTTGTGTTCACTGTGTCATTGGTTGCATCGAGTGTGTTCACTTTTGTGATTGATTTCATCATTTCACGTGCACAAACACTAAAAACTTTGGCTAAGGAATTGACTGCCAGGCACCTCCCTTGGAATAAGGCGTCCAACTTTTCCAGACTTAGTTTATTTTTTGCAATTTTCAAATCCTCCTCCTCTATTCACCATCTTTCAAGCATCTTTCATCGTGGATCGATCTGCAAAGCATTTGAGACTTAGATTCTAACACCTTGTAATTGGCCATCCTCCATTGATGACCTCAGAGGTCCTAACTTTTCTTCTAAAAAAGAGAAATAGACCCATAGAAGAAAATTTGACTTTTTGATGATTCTATCTAGACCAATGTGATCGTGACATAAAATCAACCAATCAAAATCAATTTGAGTCATTTCTGCAAAGATTCTATTTTTAGGGTTTTTTTTCCAAAAATAGGGCCTGAAACCCTAATTTCAAAATTTTCCAAAATTTTTAAGCATCCTTTTGACAATAAACCAAGAAAAATCGTATGGTTTGTTTATTTTTCATAAATTTCTAAAAAAGAAAATTGCTATTTTGGAAATTTTGACCTTCTTTGACTTTTGACGACCATTTTACAAGATTTTGATCATTTTTAGTGAAATGCCTTAATGAAGCAAAAAAAATAATTTTGGGTACAACATTTGGCTCTGTTTGGGGACCATGTCGGATACTTATGACATAGGATAACCAAGAATCTCTGGTTATTTAAGCATAGACTAGTGTCTTATTAGTTGGGCAATAGAATAAGGATCATCTAATAATTACCTATCAGTCGAAACTTTCCTAAAATCACCTAAAACAAAACTACCTAATCACTTAACACACGATAAATACTTTACGAAATGGGGAAATACATTACAACATAACGTTCACATTATGGAAAGGGGAAACACATTATGAAAAATATAAGGGAAAATCACTCTATCCCTGAAGGAATGAAGTGCTTTAGATATTGTCTGATGTACAACAATGGGAAGAGCCTTCCATCCAAGTGCAAGAGAATATAGGAATTCTCCCCTACGAATTCATGGATCTTGAATGGCCCTAGCCACAAGGAATCAAATTTTCCATGCATTCCCTTGGGATCATGTCTCTTGTCCCATAATAGGACTTTATCTTCAATCTCGAAGTCTCACTGATGAGCCTTCTTATCAAAAATCTTCTTTACTTTCTCTTGGTATTGAGTAATTTTGTCAAAACATTCCACCCTTTCTTCTTGTAGCTTCATCAATTACAAGACTCACTTCTCAATTGGATCTTTGAATTCACCATCTTCCACTGTGGATGCCAACTACAAAGCTAACAACTCTAGTGTAATGGGTAGCATTTCCTCCATACCATACATGATAATAAAAGGTGAAGTGTTGTTGGCTCTCTTGGGAGTGATTCTATCGGCCCAAAGAGCATCATAAATTTTATTATGCCAAGCTTGTTGATTGGAATCAACTAGTTTGCATATGATTGTGACAATATTTTTGTTTAATGACTCTGCTTGTCCATTCCCCTAAGGGTAATAGTCTGATGAATGAGACAAGGTGATGTCATGGTCAAAACAAAATTCTAGAAGCTCCTCAGATGAGAAACTTGTTGCATTGTCAGTCACAATTTTGTGTGGTACCCCAAAGCTTGAAATAATGTTCTCCTTCACAAAGTCGCACACAACTTCAGAGGTAGCCTGCTTGGTATGAATGGCCTCAACCCATTTTGTGAAATAATATGTAGTTGTAAGGACATAAACATGCCCCTTACTGGAACGTGAGTTGATAGGACCTACAAAATCTAAACCCCATTTCTGAAATGGAGCATCAATGATAACTGGCCTGAGCGGAATGGCTGCCAATTTAAGTTTTCCAACAAACTTTTGATACATCTAACATATGTGAACCCAGTCATATGCGTCACAAAACATAGTCAGCCAAAAAAATTGTGCTCTTAAGATTTTGAATGTCGTAACCCTTGATGAAAATTGGTCACCGCATGCTTCATTGTGAAATGCTTCCAACAAACGCCATTTTCGGTCCTTGTTGATGCACACAAAAAAATTTCCATCAAGCCCTTGCTTGTATAGAACGTTTTTCATAAGCACATAATTATGTGGTTTCAATTCCAATGTTCTCTTCTATTGTTTTTCCGTGTGAGTTAGACATTCTCCATAAGTTAAATGGTACCATATTTCAGTATACCATTCATCAACAGAATCAATAAGTAGGACAATGGGAAGTTCCTCTTTAATATCAATTTCTAGTTCACCATTGGTAGCTTGGTGCTTTAAATCACCATCTTCTACTATTAGCTAACATAGACCTCTCCTGCGAACGAGTTTGGTCAGCTTGATCTCCAAGTCATATTTCTAAACTTTTGTGATCTAGTTACCTCTTTTTGTGTCCATCTCCTATTGAGTTAAGACACTTTTGACTGCTAGATCTATGACATATATTGTTGTATGGGATTTTAATATGTAAAATCTAAATGTTTTTATAGCCCTAACAACCGCATATGCATTCTTTTCAATTTGAGAATACCGAGACTCGCTATCTTTGAAACTACTACTCATGAATGCAATTGGAGACTCAGTTTCTTCATTCAATTTCTATGTCAGTATGGTAGAAAGAGTGTTTTCTGATGCATAACAATAAAGGATAAAATCCTTATCAAATTCAAGTTAGACTAGCATTGGTGCTTGACTGATGGCTTCTTTTATTTTGATGAAGGCATTTTTACCTTCTTTTGTCCATTTGAAGGCAGATGTTTTCTTCATCATAGCTGATATATCTTTGGTTAGCTTTGAGAAGTCTGGGACAAACCTTCATATGAAATTCACTTTACCAAAGGAGTGTACCCTAGTTTTTCTTGTTGGAAGAGACAGGTTTTTGATAGAATCAACCCAACTAGGGTCAATTTGAGTTCCTTCCTTGGAGACGATGTGACCAAGCAATTTTCCTTCCATCACCGCAAAGATGGACTTCTTGGGATTTAATGAAATCTTGTGATACCTGCATCTCTCAAGCACTTTCACTAAGTGTGAGAAATGGTCTTCCCGCTTCTTTGAGAAAGTGGTGAGGTCATCAAGGTAGATGACAATTAACTTATTCTTCGAATCCCCAAGTGCCAAATCCATGGCTCTTTGAAATGTGGCACTGGAATTGATAAGGCCAAAGGGCATTTTTTATAGGAAAACGTACCCCACGAGGTAGTGAATACCGTCTTGATTTGATCCTCTTCAGCCATTTCAATTTGATTGTATCCAAAAAACTATCAAATAATGACAGCATCTCTAAACCGGTGACCATCTGCAAGGTATGCTCCATGATCGACAAGGGATAATTATCTTTTACGGATGACTAATTTAAGTTCCTAAAATCAATGCAGATTCAGATTTCTCTATTCTTCTTATGCACAAGAACTATGTTTGACACCCAGGTGGAATGATGAATTGGAAAAATTATCTTAGCATCCACCATCTTCTAAACTTCTGCATAGATTGTATCTTGAATGCGTGGATTGTAGTGTCTTTTTTTTTGTCTGAAAGGCTTAGCATCAAGTTTTAGTGGAATTGTATGAGATAATTCTCTAGGTGTGACCTTCAAATCTTCATATGACCAGGCAAAAAATCTTGATATTGCTTGAATAAAGAGATGAATCTTTCACTTTCCTCTGTAGTATAACACTTACCCAAATTAACAAGTCAAGGCTTGTCTTCAGTACCAATATTTACTTGAAAATATTTAACAGAGATTTTATTAGCCAAGTTTCTCTGATCTTGAACGTACCTATCATACCTATCAAATATATTCTCTAAGGATATTAGACCCTTGGAAATTTGATTTCCTTTCAATTGGATAATACCTGATCCCATTGCTTCAAAATCTTTTGTTATTGATTCTTTGAAGGGAGAAGCAATGGCTTCAAAGAATAGTTCTTTAAAATTGTCTTCCATGCCAAGAAATTCTTCGATATGATCATCATCATCGAAGACTTGCCAGTTGTCACAGTTTTCAAGGAAAATTGGACCATATATGAGCTCAATAGTGAATGCATTTTGACAAAAATTAGAATGTGGCATGAAAAGAGTAGTTGATACCGTGAGGGCATATGCTCTACTATTATTTGCACAAGGAATTTATTTGATGTCAAACGCTTCAAACCATTCGATTGCATTCCACACCCTTTGTCTATAATGTTGAAGGCGATCTTTTCTTACTTGAAATCGATCTCTAATCTATTTCATGATCAGCTCTGCATCACCTTCAACCTTGAATAGTTTGATACCCATATCTCTTGCATTTTTAAGATCTAGTATAAGTGCCTTGTATTTTGTTGTATTATTTGTGCATTCAAATTGCAAGTGGTGTGCAAATGGATATACACAACCTTTGGGAGAGATTATGACCACTCCCACTCCAAACTTGCTATCGAGCAACTTCCATCAAACTACACTGTCCACATCTTTGGATCTTCTATTGATATGTTTGTAGAACACGCACCGTTTTCCTTTCTTCAGTTACTTCTGACAAAATTACATAAGTGCAAAGACTCGTTTCTTGATATAGCACTTGTGCTAGGGGTCCTGGGATTTCAGTACCGTGAGCTGAGACTTGGTCTTAGGGTCCAACTTGAAACTAGCTTTCTTCAATGGAATTGTCACGAATGACCAATCCAGTTGAATCTATCCTCCAAGATCCTTGCAGAAGCTTCTACTCCGCAACATCCCATAGCTGGTTGGAATATCAACTACTAGAATGGTCATCATTATCTTCTTCTTTGGACAAGATGCCAACCTCACTTGAGCATTTTTCAATTGGCCGACCAACGACACCAACTTAGATTCAAGCGAATAACACTTGTCATGAGTCTTAGTGCACGAAAGTCTCAATGCGTTCATTACTTTTAAAGGCATGACATTGTCTAAGGCTCTTGAGTCTATTATGCAATTGCTTAATTTGAATCCCCTATATACAAAGATATATAGAAGGTTTTTGGATTTTCTTCCACTGGCACATATGATTTGAGCAATGTGGGTTGAATGATAGCCTGCTTCTTTACAACCTTGAGAATTCAATCTAGTTGTTCTCAATGGTCTTGAAGATACTCGAATTGAGAAATTTGTACCTTTTTCTTCATCATGGAATCGACTATGTCAAAATTTGGTAAAGTTAGGTATTGAGCAGCCACTTTAGCATTCTCATGTGAAGGTTTAGGATTAGAAGTTGAAGCCACCTCTTTATCCTTTTCTTTTATTTTCCATCTATCTTCTTCTTCTTTTTGTGCCTTGAAATGTTGAGCACATGTAAACACAGGCGTTGAAAAATTTTCATGATTCACCGCAAGAGAATATTGATGGTATTCTTCCTCTTCTTCTTGATTAATGAGTTCACTATCAAAGTATCCTATAGAAAAGTCACCATCAAAGTTTTCCATTTGTGGTAAGACAACATTTGAGCTTGGTGTAGGTACAAAACTAGAACTAGGTGCAACTTCAGTGTATCCCTTGATTTGATTCATTCTCAAATTATCAAGACATGTAGAATCAATATGTGTGTCAGTCTCATGGAAAGAGAAAAACACCATAGATTTCTTAGCCTCAACTGGTTGTCTTGGTGGAGGTGCTGGAAATCATGGTTTGTAATTGTTGAAAGGTTGAAAATTGTTCCTTTTTGGATGGTACAGTTGTTGAGGTTGATATGGTGGTGGTGTGGGAAGTGTGGGTTGCCCCTGAGTAGGTGATTGCCTTTTTAGGATAGTCACCTTGTTAGCTACCTTTTGTAGCAATGGATCTGTAGAACCTTGAACAAGAGTCATGATAGCATCAATCTTTATCTTCCCAGATGTGATCATGTTATCTTCGATATCAATAGCTCTTTCTTGTGTAATCTATAATTTTGTTTCATGGATTGATCTTAAGAAAAAGGTTATCTCTGATGGAAGAGTGTTTATGAAACTACACAAAAAAATATTTGGTGATGGATTGAGTGTATGAGAAAGGCGTGTGACCAGGCGATTAAACCTTGCCACAAATTCCCTCATAGGTTCATTCAGCTCTATCTTTGAGTTTGAAAGTTGAGAAAATAACCAATGACTATCTTCAACGGGCTTGAACCTCGCCAAGAACTTCTCACTCATGATTGACCAACTTGTAATGATGCCTAGCTCCATATGATGAAACCAATCAACACCATTTGTCTCAAGAGTCTCTACAAAGACATGTATTCCAATATCCTCATGTGGTACATGTAAAATGACATAAGCTAATGTGAATGCAGATATGTGTTCATCGGGGTGTTGAGCTCTGTCATCGTGAAATTGAGGAAAATGCTTCCTTGACCCTTTAGGCAACTCATGATGTCCTTGTAAAGCCAATGGTCCAATGTCATTACCCCAAGGTAATGGGGGTGGATGTCTGTGATTTATGTTACGATTGTTGTCATCGTTGTTGTTGTTGTCACCCATGGCTTCTGGATAGATCACATGTTCTTCTTGAATTTCAGGGTCTATGGTAGAACCTCTCCTTCTTGTATAAACTTGGTAAACTAGGGTTATCTATTCCCAGGAAGGAGGCGGTAAAACTAGTCTTTCGACTGAAAGATCAACTTTTAGTTCTTCTTTGTCCAGAGTAGTAGTTGTGTTTCTCCATTGAGTAGGATCTTCTCTTTTCTCAAATATGAAACTCCTTAGGTTATTGATAATGTTTGTTTTTTCACCTTCAAATAGCATGAAATTTGGTTGAATAATAGCAACAATAAGATTTAATTGTTGAACTGGAGCAGTAGGACGCCAAATGGTCACTCCTGTGTCATAAAGTGTAAGGTTTCTTGAAGTTTTATGCCTTGTGCCCCATGGTGGGCACCAGAAAACTATTGGGGTTTCAATTTTCACATCTGGAGTGCATATTGGAAATGGACAGCTATGCATAGTTAGACTACTCTTCAAATTTGGAGGGGAAGCTCCCTCTTTGCTGATTATGCGTAAAAAAAATGTCAAACTACTTGACAATCTTTTTATTCTCAGCTTGAGAGCACAAGGTTATAAAACGCTTTGCGTCATGGCGAAGGTTTTCTCTGGTTTCATAACTTCAATTACAACTAAGCCTAAACTAATGACACTTCTAACTTCTCAAGTAAATTCAGAGCAAGAGAGTTAGAAGTAAACAATGAATGGTTGATAAACATGTAAAGCTTAAACAAACTTATTTCCATAACACATCTAAAGACTCATTGTACTTTTAGATGAATATTGAAATAAAGATTATGAAAGAAAAACATGAAATAATAACACCAAAAGACTTTGAGAATGTGGATCAAAGAAAGGTAGGCATAAGATTTATTTCCTCAAATTCTAATAGTAATAACACATCTAGGAAAGTAGATTGTAGCTAAAATAGGAATACAATTTACGATCAAACCAAATTGCACTTAACAAAGTTGAACATATACTGAATAACAAAGCAGCAGGCCAAAATAAGCTCAACGTTTTTTATCACAAGCATGATTAAAAATAATAATGAGCAAGGCTACTCTTATTTATACACAAACAAAGGAGTAGGGAACCCTTAAAATCTCCTTGTGTTAACAATCAATCTTGCCAACATGCAAGCTTTATTCCTATGTCTAAAAAAATATAACTAATAGCTAACTAGAATGACTAACATCAATTAACTGATCTAACAGTAAAGAAAGCTCCATTTGTACAATAGATATCTCCAAAGATAGATATGCATGAAAAGAGGACAGCAAGTTAAACTCGGGAAAGACATCGAGTTAACTATGACACACACTTACGAACTTGAGAATGATGGCAACCTTGTGTCGATATTCAGAAAATTCTATGGATATTCCTTTGTATGTTTTTACTTTGAAGAGGTGTTGTTCTCTCCAAGCAAATAACTTCTTGTTTTATTTTGTGGTGACTAAATCATAAGCCATCCTCAAGTTAGAAATGATGATCTCTCTCTTGGCTTCCTTTCCACTATGTTCTTCTCTGACTTCTGAAGTTCTAAGCAAAGATCGTGGGAATTGTACCTCAATTGGTACATCTTTGCAAGTATAAATATTCCCCTTGTGAGGAATTATTCCACACAATAATTTAGATGTTTCCCATATATAACCAACTAAATCAGCTGATTTTGATATGCAAATGACTCTAGAATCTATGGAAGCAAAGTGGTGATGTGTGAAGTACCATGAAGTAGATTTGAAATGTACTGTCACACCTGTTGATTCTCAACCTTAAGTGTTTCCTTGTCTTCTCCATCTTTGAGAACTCTCTCCTTCAGGTTAATTTCTCCAACCTCAAAGATATTCACATCAGCTTGTCGGGTGCTTTTACCAAGATTGGATTTGAAAAATGTGAAGTTATCAACCTCAACCTCATCAGTGTTCTTGTCTTCTGATGGTGTAGCAATCTCAATGAAAACTTCATTGTCAGCATTCTTCTCCGTGTGAACTTGCTTCTTGAGTTCATTTTCTGATGTGTCTTGGTAGACATTATCAAAATCTGCAAATTCCAAATGATAAGAGGGTTTTCTCCTCTTCCTACCCAAGAGGTTCTCAAGCCAAGATGAAGAGTCTCTACTAACTTCTCTGGGAGGAACAACTCTAGTCTCATCAAATCTTGATGAATGAGTTGGTGTTGAGATGTCTCGAATTGGTGAATCAAGCTCTAAATCAATGTGAATTGGAGAAGGCTGTGATGATGACAGAAGAATAGGAGGCTTTGCTTCAACTTCTGGTACCAATTCAACTACAACTTTGGCTACATCTACTTATTGTTCTTGTTGATTCCTAATAGGAGACTACATCTTTTCCTTTAAATTCATTGACATTCTGTAGTTCTTTGTACCCTTTAGATGATTAAGCATTGCTTTAACTTTGGGTTTCCATATAGAAGAGGTAGGTAGTGATGAATGAACCACTGGTAGCTCTACTCTTGGAATGACTACCTTTAGTGTGATCTTGCTATTCAAGAATAGTTTGTTGTTCTTGACAACCCAACTTGTTCTTTCCTCGATTGAGGTGCTCTCTTTGGTGTACTAATCAATTGGTCGAAGTGGTTTTTGATCAACGTGATCTTTGGCATATGTGGGAAGTAGGACTTCTCCATCATCATTTGAAAAACCCTCCACATCTTCTGACAACAAATCAACAATCTGAGGAAGAGTAAATCTACTATAACCACACTTGTGCACTTTGAACTCATCTTGACAATTAACCCAAAAAATATTCCATTGTAGGTTTATGTTAAGTATTCTGACCAAGATGGGCTACGAAGAGACCCCAAGGGTCATAGGAACACCTTTCTTCAAGAAACTTGAAATTGAGCTTTGACATTTCATTGCTCATCAACTTAGCATCAACTACTAATTTGCATCTATATATGCTCATCTCAAAAGGGAAACTGGCAGCAGACTTGCATTTTTTACGCAAAAAGGTGTGCACTTCATGTACTTACCTTAGGAACTCCATGAATACTACCTTATTTGTTGGGTATCTAGGTAGTATAACTAGATTTCTTGAGAAGCCATTGTTGCAAAGGAGGTTGCCATTGCACCATAAGATCGACTTATTAATGCCCAACACAACTGCTAGATTTATACAAGATCCAAGATCCACAAGAGGCAGTTAAACCATGTCACGAAGCCCAAGTGCCATGCTTGCCCATGCCAAGGAGACCAAGGGAAATTCCTTGCAACAATCCCCCTAGTGCAAGTAAGGGGTTCGAACCTATGACCTCGACTCTGATACCAATTATTGCAAAGGAGGTTGTTGTTGCACCATAAGATAAATTTGTTAATGCTCGATACAATTGCTGGATTTATACAAGATCCAAGATCACATGAGGTGATTAAACCATGTCACGAAGCTTGAGCATCGTGTTGGCCCACGTTGAGGAGACCAAGGGAGACAACTTGCAACAACCATATATGTGCATGTAGGAGAATGTGGGGAATTGGATAAACCAACCATCCCAATCTGGCATCTACTGAAAGTTGTATATGCAACTCATTGTCAAGATATCATGTTGTATGCATCAAGAAAAGATCATTCACTCGCTTGAAATGTCACTCTGATTGTGAGAAATCTAATTGTGAGTAATTCTCATATCCCTGCTACACATCCAGAGTTCCAACGAAATTCAAACCTCTAAACTTTCCTTGAAAGGCTATTAGATCTATGAGATATGAAATCATATGGAATTCATGGGCCTTGAAGAACCCTGTCATCTATCTGTGAAGAGTATCACTGATTAATGTTGTGCAATCGTAGTGTTCTCTTTTGTTGACAATCTAGGACATGACATAGAACATCTAGGGCTGAAACTTATGTGATTCTGCTTGATCTGTGACTCGATTGAGTAGAGTAATCAATACTAAAAATTCATCCCTAAACTCACCACATCCAACATTCCTTGGAAAAGTGTTTTTCTTCTCTTTTAGCCACCTTTGTGCCATCCTTTTCTGGCATTGATCCTTTTGTGCATTCCACACCTTTTCACATTCTTCAATTGGCACAATAAAGTTATCCACACATGGTGGAATGGAAAAACATCTCTCAATGTCTCTCAGCTTGAGGCTGCAAATAATTTTCCCATCTGCTAACTAGATTTCTTGTGAGGTAGGATTGTAATGCTTGACTCAAGCAATCACAAACTCAATGTTTTGCGCTGAGATGGGAAAATAAGTAGCTACCAACAACCCAGATTGTTCAATATTCTGGATTGTAATGCAATCCACATCTTTCAAAGTGTTCAGATCAACCATTGGATGTAGTTGATGCAAGTCAATGTCAAATGTTTTCAAGAAATTGTGAAGCAAGACGAATTTGGTCTTGATTTCAATTGGAGAGAATTGATACTGAAAAACTCAACTTTTGATTGTGAACACAACTATGTTTGAACAAGAGCTAAAAATAGCTTTACTGATTTTTCTTCAAAAAAAAGGAAACTTTTTCAAAAAAAAAATTGAGGTCTGGGTTTTGTAGAGAATGTTGTTTTGAATGGACCTAGATCGTCTGTTTCTGAAAAAATAAATGATTTTTTCAAGAACATGCAAGAAACCCTAAAAAGTAGAAGCAGTGAAGTAATTTTTTTTGGAAAAATGTGAGATATGGGTTTTATAGATGTTCATGTGCTAAAGAGACCTAGATCGTCTACTTTTTGAAAAAAATGAGTTTTTTCTAAAAAAGATAGATCCTCTAGAAAAGTGGAAGCCGCGTAAGCAATTTTTTTTGGAAAAATTTGGGACATGGGTTTTGTAGCCAATTTTGTGTTGAATAGACCCAGATTGTTAGATTTTTGAGAAAACTATTTTTTTAAGAATCCCTAAAAAATAGGGTTGGAAGCTTGCATAAAAAGATGCCAATCTTCAAGAGAAGTGTAAAATAGAGAGACCCAAATTGATGAATTTCGCAGAAGATGACCTTTTGTTTTTGAAAAATGATGCCCTAGAAAAATGGATCATGGAAGTGTTCTTTTTTGCAACCTGAACTCGAATCTATGAAGAACTTTGAAAACACCCTTCGTTTGATCTTCTAAATGTTGTTGAGAATAAAATTTTGTGTTTGTCTCTTGAAGCTAACTTGCAAAATAATGAAGTATGGACACCCAAATGCTTCTTAAATAAAGTTTGGAGGTGAAAGAAGTAGTTAACTCGCGAAAACCCTAAATTTAGGATTCATCCTGCAAAAATATCTATCAAGTCGAAGAATCCCTAAAAAAATAGGACAGCTTGAGGAAGAGAAAGTCTTCAAAAATTTCTAACTAAAGTTGACTTGGGTGCCTCCTTGAGATAAGGCGTCCAACTTTAGCAGTGTTAGAATATTTTTTGTTATTTTCAAATTTTGCTTGTTGAAACGTCTCTTCGGTGACTAATACCCCTTGTTTTAGCATTGTTTTCCACCAATCTATGAGCAATTGAGACTAAAAGTGAATTGATCTGGAAAGCTTGATCAAATTGAGGAGATTGATACCTCATACTAGCCTCTAATCCTACGTTTGACTGCTTTTTATCCTAGGCGCCCTTGGTTGACTAGGGCATTTTACATCATCAAAGTTAGAAAATTTTCAAGATTTTCATCTTTTCCTTGATAAAATGCCTCTGTTTGATCTTTGATTTCCAAAGTTTGATAGTTCCTCTGAGGTTGCAAATGAATTGGCTACGGAGCTGGACTAAATCCGGGATGGATCTCTTGGAAGTGACTAACCTTAAAAATTGGTTTTGAATGCCTTAATTTCTAAGTGCCCCTAGTCTACAGGGGCACTTTTCTTTACCAGAGTTAGCCATTTTTGTATGATTCTCGTGATTTGCAATTTTCCCCTTTGATGAGACATTTTTGCTTGATTTGCAATTCTAGGCGTTTGATAGATCTGTTGATCCAGCTAAGATATTCGATGGAAATCCTGAAGAATTCTAGAAAGAATGATCACTTTTGCAAACCCTAATAGCTGTTTCTGAGGTTTCAAAATTTTAGGCACCCCTGGCTGATTGGGGCGCCCATGTATGTAGAAGATAGATTCTTTCAATTTTTTCTTTGTCGAAATCACCTTAATTTTACCCAAGTTTCTGGTCATTTGATAGCTTGGGTGAACCTATTGATAGACTAGTTGCGAAGCCAAATCAAATCTGAGGACACTCAGAACTGCAAATCTTAACAACTAATTTTGGCCTCTTGAAATCTTCAACTTTTCTTATGACCTTTTTTTTGTTTCCTGTGGTGTCTTCATTTGATCTGCATTTCACGACATTTGATGACTCCTCTGGGCTGGATGCTAGATTCATCATAAAGCTTAAAGAATTCTGAGAAGAATGACCTGCAGAATTTCAATGCTAAAAACTACATCTCACTACCTAAAATGTTGGGTGCCCCTGCCCCTGGCTAGTAGGGGCACTTTTGTGCTCCAGACAACCATTTTTTAATTATTTTCAACCTTCTTGAGCTTTGCATTCACTGTGTTGTCAACTACGTTGAGTGTGTTCACCATTGTGATTGATTTCATCATTTCACGTGCACGAACATTGAAAATTTGGCTAAGGCATTGACTGCCAAGCGCCTCCCTTGGAATAAGGTGTCCAACTTTTCCAGACTTAGTTTATTTTTTGCAATTTTCAATTTTTTTGAATCCCCCTCCTTTGTTCCCATTTTTTGAGCATCTTTCACCGTGGATCGATCTATGCAGTGTTTGAGACTTAGATTATGACACCTGGTATCTAGCCATTCTCCATTGATGACCTCAAAGGTCCTAACTTTTCTTCTAAAAAAATGAAATAGACCCACCAGAGAAAATATGAATTTTTCATGATTTTGTCTAGACCAATGTGATCATGACATAAAATCAACCATTCAAAATCAATTTGAGCCTTTTTTACAAATATTCTATTTTTAGGGTTTTTTTCTAAAAATAGGACCTGAAACCCTAATTTCAAAATTTTCCAAAATTTTGTGAGCATCCTTTTGACAATAAACTCGGAAAAACCCTATGGTCTGTTTATTTTTCAAAAAATTCTAAAAAAAGAAAATTGCTATTTTTAGAAAATTTGACCTTCTTTGACTTTTGATGACCATTTTACAAGATTTTGACCATTTTTACCAAAATGCCTTAATGAAGCAAAAAAATTCATTTTGGGTACAACTTCTACTCTCTAACATTTTAGCATATATATCGTTTTCTATCGATGTAATCCTTGAACCTCCTTTAGGTACAAGTGCTAGTTTATTTTTAATACAATAATTAGTTTATAAATGGTGTATTTTTGTATGAAAGTTTGCAATTGATTGAGACTAGACTCTAAAGAGCCCAATTAAGCATATTAGAAGAGTATTGCATCAACATTTGACAATGACTAGGAATATTGCATGATTGTTTGGTGTGTTTCAATCATTGCAACACTATTAAATTAGTCCTAGTGATTTGAGTAATGAAAATAACTTTGTATATCAAACTTCCAAAGGTGTTCATCAACACCACTAGTGTTTAGATATATGATTTAGACATTAAGGTGAATAGAGTCTAGGTAAGTAAGATGACTCAAATCATTTGTGTGTTCAATGGTCGAATTTGAGTACAAAAATCAAATTTACAAGCATATGGATCATTCATGCAAGTGTGGAAATGATGTAGAGAAAACTACAATGAGTTCTACAATAATATAGGTGTTATTTGATAGAGTAATAGGCACAAAGTAGAAAAAAAATCACAGTATCATTTTTCATGTAATATTTTACATCAAACCTTAGTGCTAACTATTTTAATCTTTTGTCTTAAGTTTAGCACTTATACATGAATATGTTTATGTAGTGTTTTGTACTCATCTCATTTATTAAAGTTATTTTTTTATTGTTTATTTGTAGTTAATTAGCCTAAATATTTATGTAGGTTTATTGTATTTTCTTGCATAAATTGGTGAACTTGAACAATCTTACAATTTTTAGGGTTTTAAGTTTAGGTATTTTATATTTTAATTTTCAATTTTATTTTTATTTTTTATATCAAATTTGAGCTCTATAATGGATCCTTCCATGCTTTTCCATGATGATTATTCCTCTTGCTCTTATGATGATGTCATAGACAATGATTGTGTTTCTACATTGATTTCTTAAATGATGTATTTCCTAAGGTTTTGTGTTAGATGTGTTATCTTCATGATGCATATGTCTTACAACCCTAAGATCAAGTTTATGATGTCTACACATGTATATGTTTTGATACATACCTTTCATTTAAATAATATGATATTAAATCACTTGTTATGAATGCATGCTTTTATGCTTTCCACTTATGGTACATATATTCAAATGTTTATTTTTTTGTCATTACATATTTTAGCATCGTAAATTGTGCTCCCTAAAGGTGAAAGCACAATTTCATGCTTTATTGGGAGCTCACTTTGGTGCCCATTCCATTAGTGCATTTTAGGTCCACTTCTTAGCCTTGCTTTTTCCCTTCAACATAGGAGAATGTATCAATACTACCCTAAAAGTGTTTTCTCAATCACATTTCATCATTTTAACCTTGGAAAATGCTCATTTTCTAGATAAGTTTTGGTTAAGCAAACCCTAAATTCAAGGATCATACTTTAATGTGCGCAATATAGCTGGACAGGGGCAAGGGAGCCCTAGACCAAGTGTTTTGTCAAATAATTTTGATTTTTAATTTATGCTAGTAAATTAATCTCAAAATTTTAAAATTAAATGATTTGGCCTACACTTTAATTTATTCCTATGTTCCACTATATAAATATAAGAATATGACAATTACCACATCAATGTTTTGCCAAATTGAGCATCTTATTTTATAGAATTACTAGCAATTTTCAAATTTGATCAAAATTAGCACAATGGTTGGAGTTTGATGCTAATGGAAGAACAAGATGAAATCTAGGGTTTGGAGATAGCTTTGGCCTATTGCAAGCACTTAATGACTTGTTTTCAGAGTGTTCTCATCTTTAGACTTCAATCTCTTTGTTGCCATAAGGTATTTGTATATTGTGATTTTATCTTGAGTATTTGACTTTCTCTTAGATTGATCTTGATTGTGTCATTTAGGAATCCTTCTCTAACACACTTGAGTAGGGTTTTAGCATTTATTTGCATTTTATAGCTCATTGCAACCTTAAACACACTTAAGGTTTAGAGCATACACTTTATCAATTATCAAATTGGCTATATGTGGAGGTAGAAATACCAAAATAGGGGTTTGACTAAGGAAAAATCCTATATAGCCACCCCTTTCTCCCTCTTTGTTATAATTTTTCAAGTTCAAATTTGAAGATGACAAGTTTTAGGATGAGGAACAACAATGCAGACATGTAAGTTATTGATCAAGGTTTTACAGATCCAAAAGGTCACTTCTCAATCAAGGGCGCCCACACCCTTGACTAGTCAATTCCAGCCCAAATTTTGGCGACAAGTGCATAAATATATTCCCTTCTTAGATGTCATTTCATCAATTTACAATTTCATTTGTGTGAATAATTTGTATTTTCAAATTAGGTTTTCATAGTAAATTAGATCAATAAATTCACATAAATTAAACCGATCTCTTTAGCAACAAAAGAACTAAGCCTAGGGAAAATTGGCTTTCCTTTTAGGCTGTTAGCCAATCTCAACACCCTTGTGGTTTGATTTCTAATGTTGATGCACAAAAAAATTGATTCGAGTAATCTCCTAGTTAGATCTAGGGTCTCCTTTTCTACATCACATTTTGGTGAACCTAACATATCCTACATTTGTAAAATTGATTGATTTTTATTACATATCCTTATATTTGAATTTTAATTCAAAGTTTCAAATTGGAATTTCTTTACATTTGTAAAATGTGTGTTTATATTGAAACATAAGTGTTATTTCTTTATCTTTGGTATAAATTTGAAATTGTGTCTAATTAATTTTCCATAAAACATTAGATTTATTGTCAAAATTGGTACTTTTTTGAATTAGTGCATAAATTGGATTAGATATAACAACATTTTGAGTAATAGGAAACCATAATTCATTGCATTAAGTATCATTTCACAAACAAAATTAGGAATATTGCAAATTTCTCAATCATGTATAGTATCAAATCTAAATTGTCACAGTCCCAAATCTCTATATGTTGTAATATTTGTTTCAACTTTTAGAAATTAAAAATCATGCATCTCTAATCAAGGACACCCACACCCTTGACTTGCCTTTTTCACTCAGATTTCAGTGGCAATGCCATCTTTGTATCCTTTGCTTAGATTTAGACTCTATTTCTTAAAGGTAGTCGTGTATTAGGTATAATATGTTGTATTGGGTCAAATTCACCTTAAGGAACCAAAACATAAGTCACGAGACATCTTAATTGACATTTTATCATTGGTCTCAATATAAATTTGGAATATATTTGTAATTTCTTGGGGATATTAAGTTTATTCAATCAAGTCAAATCTCTTTCTACAAGATTTCTATGCATTTGATGAGCCTTTTAGTAGTGATGGTTTTGATATGTTAGATGAACCCCTTGATGAATTCATCTCATCAAAGTCATCCTCTAAGACTTCAAAAAATTCAATATGTCAAAGATTCACAAATGCAATAAATTCAATAACACCAAAACTTATCATTTATTCACCTTCTTGTTGGCATTGGTTGTCATTGTTGTCAGCACTTGGGAAGATTGTTGCACATATGTTTGTGAGATTGTTTTGTGATGTATTAGTGATGTTGATGTTCATGGTTGGATGTAGTCATGCTTTATTTGTTGGGAATAGGATGCCATTTAATTGCAATCCTAAACATATTTCATATATCTCATAAGTCCTTGGAAAGTGTTCCCCAACACTAGGATTAGAAAGAGATTAAATTTGAATGAAATGAACATGTAAATTGACATTTGTAATTATTCCTAAATGATAGGAACATGCGGGGATTCCCAAGAAGAGATCCTACAAAATAGGAGCACAAGGGGCACCCACATGGAAGGTGGAACTCACCTTACTTAAGTTAACTATTTGGAGGATTGATAAAACTTCAGTAATGCATGTTTTTGTTCCTACAAGTTAGGGGTTGATATTTACATGAGTGGAATTCAGTTCAATTCACTATCAGTTCAATTCAATTATAGTTCAATTATCTTCAGTTGCATGTAGTTAGTTTGAGTTGAATGCTAGTTGACTTTAGTTGACTTGAGTTGCATGACTAATGACTTTAGTTGTATGACAAATAACAGGTGGATACATTCAATTAAGTGGGGATGATCAATCATGCATAATGTTTGCATGAATTGGTGGAGAGATATGTTTCAATTAACTAAGGTTGACTTGGACCCACCTTGGGTGCCCAAGTTGGCATCTTTGAGTTAACAACTTTTGCATGAGAAGATATTTACAAGGCTCAATTAAGTGGGCCCATTCTTGGGCACCAACTTTGAGGTGATGCTTGCAAGATATTTTCTTGACCAACGATCAGTTAAGTGTTCAGTTTGGGGCGCCTAAATTGAGGATACTTTGGTTTGGACTTCATGTTACAGTGTGGAACTCTACTTGCACAATCTAGGCGTAGTTTTTTGAGAGGAGATTTATGCTCTTGTATTTGATAACTCTTATGCATTTACATGCACAATTATTGTCTATTTATTGTAGCAATTGCATCAGAGTTTATTGCAGGTTAGCAGGTTGAGCTTGTGTATGTGTGAGGGTTTGAAGCATGGAATGGGATGTGTAGAGTCATGCTTGGTCACATGGAATGCATGGATAGCTTGTGCTACAGAAAGTGTATGAGAGTTTATTGCAGGTTGTGAAGAAGGATTGTTGAAGGCAAGGAAGCATATCAATCAAGGATTGATACAATATTACTATAATCTTGTTCTAAGGTTAAATAATACAAGCACTATTGATTTTGGTGGAGTTTTTCCCGAAAGGGTTTCTCCATGTATATGCTATGTCACTTCCATCTTCTTGTCTCATTCTTTTACATCTTCTGTCTCTTTCTACAATTGGTGAAATTGATGTAAACAGATTAATCATACAAAAAGAATTGTGACAAAGAACACTTAATTAAATCTACAATCACATAGGTTTACAAGTTTTAAGCTACAATTTCACCTTCATTTTCAACATTTGGTATAAGAGCTAACGGTTGGGTAGAGTTTGGGACACCTTTCTCTTGAAATTTTGAAGGTTTTTTGGCTGTAGTGAGAGCTTGTACTATTGTGTTATCACAAATTTGTAAAACAAGTGTGTTTTATCTTCTTGGTTTAGAGATTATGATTTTCTTGACCTTTTGGGAGTTTTGTCATTAAAAGTTAATTGTTTGATTGTGTTGAGGCCATGGATGATCTTCATTTAGGAGATGGTTATCACAATGTCATGGATAGCTTGGTTAAATGTTTCAGTGGGAGCTTTTGACAGTGATGGTTTGATGTTTATCTTGTTGCCATGTATAGCTCAGTATCACAGTTCAATGGGAGCTTTGGTAGGATATGGTTATCTTCATGTGATTTGAAGAGGTTTTAACATCTTGTTTCATGGAGGACCCTTAGAGTCTTTGGTAAAGTTGTTATTGTTCTTCCTTTGGAGAGGATGTAGTTCTTTTTGGTTTTGAGTATTAATCATTTGCTTGGAGCTCCATGATTATGTAGGTTGCATTTGAAGTTGGCATGGATTGATTGGTGGGTTCTCATGGATACTAGAGAGACTTGGGTTAGGCTGGATATTTCTTATGTTAAGAGATATGTGTTGGAATGGTTACTTATTATAAAAGTTTTTCAACAGTAAAGACCAAGAAGCCTACACCTGGAAATGGATGTGAGTCCATCATAGACTTGATAAGAAGGTTGTCTTTATTGAAAGCCTATATTGCTTGGTGTTGTGTGCACAAGACAATCTTGTATCCCACTCTTGGTCTACTCGGCAGGTAAATGATCTAAGAGGTGTTGCCCGCCTGATTATTAGATGCATTATTTATATTTATCTTGTCTTCTCTTATGCATTAGTCTTGAAAATTGGGTTCTGAGGGATTGTAAGAGAAGTAGATGCATGATTTTATGTATTTCCATTGTTCTCCTTGCAATCTTGAACTTGAGTTAGTTCTGAGGATTTGGGTAGGAGAGGTATGGGAGATAGTTAGTGGCTTTGGGCATATTCCCTTTTATTGTGGGAATGTTTGGCTAAGCTTGATCTAGTTTTTGTCAGACGTTTACATCTAAGTTCTGCCATGTTTTGTTATAAGTTGAATGGTTAGATGTTGATATCCTTTCAGTTTGGGAGTGTTGAAGGAGATCTTACTTTACACAGTTTGGCACATGTTAGTGTGGTATAAGAACATGGTTTGATTTGCAGGTTCTCTCTTTGTGGGAATATTGTCTTCTTCTTGAAGGTTCTTGTGTTATGAGAGATGTATTTTGCATATCATTGTATGCTTCTTTGAAACTATGATGGAGGAGCTAGCCACATCCCCTATGTGAAGTGCTATAGGAGGACTTGTTAATATTTTGATCTTGTTTTCAGATTTGACATTACCTATGCAGTGCGAGTTACAGAAGGTATATGTGTTATGTATGAGAGGGGCATCTCTCTTGGACTAGTTACACTTTACTTCAGTGAGTTACTTCAGAGGTTTTTTATCACATGTCTATGTGTGTTATTACCTTGAAGTCTTATTTTGTAGGATAGTGGATATACAGGGACTTGTTTGCATATTTGGGTTGTTATGTTGATAGCATGAAGTTCTACCTATGATAGTTTGGTTACAGAGACTTGGAAAAGGTATTGATTGAGAAAGTTGACACTTTGATCAATGTTGCAGATAAGTTCTCTTGGTGTAGGAAGGCCATTGGCCTTGAGTCATGTACTTGATTTATAATAATGATTCCTTGTTTAGAATAATTGAAATGTATAATATCAAGTGGGAGAATGTTGGGAATAGGATACCATTTAATTACAATCCTAAATATATTTCATGTATCTCCTAAGTCCTTGGAAAGTGTTCCCCAACACTAGGATTAGAAAGAGATTAAATTTGAATGAAATGAACATGTAAATTGACATTTGTAGTTATTCCTAAATGATAAGAACATGTGGGGATGCCCAAGAAGAGCTCCTACAAAATAGGAACACATGGGGCGCCCACATGGAAGGTCGAACCCACCTTGCTTAAGTTAACTATTTGGAGGATTGATAACACTTCAATAATGCATCTTTTTGTTCCTACAAGTTAGGGATTGATATTTACATGAGTGGAGTTTAGTTCAGTTTGGTTCAGTTTAGTATCAATTCAATTCAGTTATGGTTCAGTTATCTTCAATTGCATGTAGTTAGTTTGAGTTGAATGCTAGTTGAGTTCAGTTGACTTGAGTTGCATGACTAATGACTTCAGTTGCATGACAGATAACAGGTGGATACATTCAATTAAGTGGGGATGATCGGTCATGCATAATGTTTGCATGAATTGGTGGAGAGATATGTTTCAGTTAACTAAGATTGACTTGGACCCACCATGGGTGCCCAAGTTGGCATCTTTGAGTTAACAACTTTTGCATGAGAAGATATTTACAAGGCTCAGTTAAGTGGGCCCATTCTTGGGTGCCAACTTTGAGGTGATGCTTGCAAGATACTTTCTTGACCAATAATCAATTAAGTGTTCAGTTTGGGGTGCCTAAATTGAGGAGACTTTGGTTTTGACTTCGTGTTATAGTGTGGAACTCTACTTGCACAATCTAGGCGTAGTTTTTTGAGAGGAGTTTTATGCTCTTGTATTTGATAACTCTTATAAGTTTACATGCACAATTATTGTCTATTTATTGCGGAAATTGCATCGAATTTTATTACAGGTTAGCAGGTTGAGCTTGTGCATGTGTGAGGGTTTGAAGTGTGGCATGAGATGTGTGGATTCATGCTTGGTCACATGGAAAGCATGGATAGCCTGTGCTACATAAAGTGTATGAGAGTTTATTGCAAGTTGTGAAAAAGGATTGTTGAAGGAAAGGAAGCATATCAATCAAGGATTGATATAGTATTATTGTAATCTTGTTCTAAGGTTAAATAATACAAGCACTTTTGATTCTGGTGGAGTTTTTTCAAAAAGGGTTTCTCCACATATATGTTGTGTCACTTCTATCTTCTTGTCTCATTCTTCTACAATCCTCTGTCTTTTTCTACAATTGGTAAAATTCATCTAAACAGATTAATCATACACAAAGAATTGTGACAAAGAACGCTAATTAAATTTACAGTCACATAGGTTTACAAGTTTTAAGCTACAATTTCACCTTCATTTTCAACATTGTTTATATGAGTTGCTAATGCTCATGGTTAGATGTAGTCATGCCTTGTTTGGTTGTGTTGCTAATCTTCATGGTTGGATGTCATGTATTGTTTAAAGACAATTAGAGTTGTATTGTGCATGGTTGTTGACAACAGAGATGATATCATGATGATATATTAAGATGCAGATTAGAAGTATTAAGATGAGGATTAGAAGCATCAAGATGAGGATTAGAAGTGATGTTGATGGTGGAGAGATGTTATTGATGGTATCTAGTATGTTGTATGCTCTTTCCTATTGTTCCCGAGGAATTTTGTGTTGCTACAAGGAAGTTATGGTCTCAGCAAGTCTGTAAAATTTTCTGGTATTGGAAGTTACTTTGAAGACTATTTGGGAGAATGCTTTGTATTCCTCCGCCTTTGAGGATATGGTCTTGTGGTTTGGGATTCAATGTTTATGCTCTGTGGATGTTGTAATCCTATCTTTTCAGGTTACCAGTGTTTTCGAGGAGGTTTCTGGTAATTACATAAGGTTGGAAGTTTTGTTGTTTATTAGGATTGGTCCAGAAAATGCTCTATATTGATGTTTCTGCTCCTACGGATTGGTGAGCATGCTCTCAGTGTTTGTGCAGTGTCTCAATTCAGTTTCCATGTGTTGTTGTTTAGCTCAAGTTGGTTTGTTAATGTTTCATCTCATGGTTGTGTATTTTGTGCTTCTGGCATGAAGTATTTTGGTTTTGATTGGTTTGTGGTGGTTGCTTGTGGCATGACAATGTGAAAGAAGTATCTAGAAGTGTTGTTAGATGTTCATTGAACATTTCTTTGTGGTATGCACGTCAATGATTGATCTATTTGGTGTCACATCACTTTAAGTTGATTTTTTTAGGAAATTGTGGATGTTTGGTCAACAAGGCTTATTTTCTTGCTTGTGTTATGTGCTTGGGGGTCTACACCAGCATTTGAGGTTGTATTAATATGTATTTAGGTCATTACCTATCTTGTTGAGAAGTGCATTGAGTAATTTCAATTGAAGATGTGTTTTTGGGCCAACTAGTATTGTGCTACTTGTTTCATCCTCAAGTCTCCTTGTTGTCAACTTGGGTTGTTGTGCACCAGTGTGTTTAATGTTTGGGATCACATTGGAAGATGTAATAAGATTGTTTTTGGTCCTCTCTATCTTATGGATAGGACCACATTATGTTGTTATGGCTGACTTGTTGAGATCATTGTTTGTATTCTATTTCAGACAACCTAATTGGTGTTTTGAGATCTTACAGAGGATATAAATGCAAGAACAATTCAGTTACAAGATATAAGTGAGAGTGGTGATGTGCGAATATGGACTGGTGAAGTGAATTGAAAAGAAGAAGATTTGGATGTGCTTTAACGCCTCAGTCAACAGAGTGTATTGTTGACATATGTTGTAATTTCTAAATCTTCATGTATCCTGCTATCAGATAGTGAGTCTCCTCAGTAAGTCCTTGTAATTTGTATCTTTCCCTAGGGTTGTTCATCTCAATACTGCAAGCCCTTTATATCTTTCCCTAAGGTTGTGTGCCTTAGCTTGCAAGTCCTTCCAGGATCAGTGTGCTTTCGTAGGTAGTGAGCCTTAAAACAAATTGTAATTTTCTAAGTAGTGAGCTTCATATATTGAGAGATTTCTCTTCATGGTTTTTCCCTTCTTGGGGTTTCCATGTAAATCTAGTGTTATCTTGTGCATGTGTGTTCACTGTCTTATCTTTCATTACTATTGATTTGATTAAGCATTGTTGATCTGTTTATAAGTTTGTTGATCTTGTTAAAAGTTTGAATTTGAATATTATTGAAGTTTTTTAGATCTGAAGGGGTTAGGTTTTTATAGATACTGATTCACCCCCCTCCCAATATCTAGGAGTGTTCAAAAATTGGTATCAAAGCCAAGTTCCTTTGAAAAATATTAACTGCTTGAGGAAAGGTCCGAGATTGCACATAATGGATCTTACAAGGGTCCTAGGTTTGATGGGACAAATTACACTTTTTGGAAAGTAAGAATAGAAGGTCATCTAAACTATCTAGGGTTTGGTGTTTGTCAATCTATCAAGGATGGTTACACTGCACCTTCTGCTCCTCCAACAGATCCAACTGAGATTATATTGTATGAGAACAATACCAAGGCAAAGAATGCTATCATGTGTGGGTTAGCTGATTCAGAACTTCTGAAGATGATGAGTTGAAATTCTGCTAAGGATGTATGGGAAAAGCTGAGAAACATCTATGAAGGAGATAATAAAGTGAAGCAAGCCAAGATGTAAATCTTCAAGAGAAGATTTGAAACCCTAAGGATGATAGAGGATGAAGACATTGCTAGTTATATACTCTGGGTGGATGAAGTAGTCACTAGCATTAGAGGTCTTGGTGGAGAAGGAAAAGAAGATGAGATTGTGAAGAAAGTTTTGAGATCTCTCCCTAAAGCTTATAGTCATAAGGTGTCTACCATTGAAGATTCTAAGGACTTAGATAAGTATTCAGTAGATGAAATTTTTGGTGCTCTTAGAACCTTTGAAATGAGAGAATTTTGTGATATTGCTATTAGGATTCAACCATGTAGTTTACGAGTCAAACTCATTGACCATGTTTCATGAGTAGTGGTTCACAAGAACCCATCTCTCATGATAATGAATGGTCCACTTAGCACTCATTGCATCTAGGTGATGCTCATAGAGGTGAAGCATTGGGCCTTCCTGGGAGGTCACCCATCCCAAAACTACTCTAGCTCAAGCGCACTTGACCATAGAGTTTTCTCCAAGGTTAAGCCCACTTAGCTTGCAACCCCATTTGCAAAACCTTCAACAAGTGTTGTGCTTTATGAATCATTCATTATAGAGCCCCTTTAGTTCATCAATTGATAAGTAGGTATTTTCCACAGTGATTCAAATTGTGATATTGCTATTAGGATTCAACCCTGTAGTTTACGAGTCAAACTCATTGTCTCATGTTTCATGAGTAGTGGTTCACAAGAACCCATCTTTCATGATAATGAATGGTCCACTTAGTACTCATTGCATCTAGATGATGCTCACAAAGGTGAAGCATTGGGCCTTCCTAGGAGGTCACCCATCCTAGTACTACTCCAGCTCAAGCGCGCTTAACCACAAAGTTTTCTCCAAGGTTAAGTCTACTTAGCTTGCATCCCCATTTGCAAAACCTTCAGCAAGTGTTGTGTCTTATGAATTATTCATTATAGAGCCCCTTTAGCTCAGCGATTGATAAGTAGAAGGTATTTTCCGTTGTGGAAAATACCTCTTATACTCATCAGCTATCATTTGTCACAAAGAGTGATCCGAAACGTTGATGCAAAAAAATATCACTCAATCGAATCCAAAAATCTGTTAAAATATGGATTGTGGAAACTTGTTATCATTGAAAACTAAAACAGTCTATGGGATCAAAAACAGCACACAAACCTCACCCCAAACACAAAGACATCAAAACTTTATAAGATTTGTGAACTCTTGTTGATGTCAGATCTTCTACATTCAACATTAAAACATTAAAATACTCCCCACATAGAAACCTGTACAACTGGCCCAATCCTTGGACTCCATTTGCGCAGGTTGATAAATACCACGTAACATCGTGTCATTCCGACCTTTTTCGCCCATACGTCGGGAAGCACCCACCTCAGGGATGCATGTTGTTTTTGTATAAATCAACGGCCAAGAAGGCTCTGCAAACGAATTTAAACGTCAATTACTTTGGTTTGGCCGCCAGCTCTGTTCAACCTTGATTTCCACGCTCACCATTAGATACACCATCCCTGCTATGCCAACTCTTCTCCTCAGCGGTCATTTCAAGTTGATGTTCAGGTAGTGTTTATTGTGATGATCACGGGCTCATCAAGGATTCATTTAAGCCATCAGACGTCATTTCATGCCCTTTCACCTCTAAATTAGCGGAGACCCGGAGTGTTTTGTTTCCCTAGGTTTGTATGATTTCATGCCCACCATGATGATATGCAGGTGGAAGCTCCCTTGATACACACGGAACGAATGATCTCGAGAAGGGGGTGATAGTCATATCATGAGCTATCTGTTTGTATGTGCACGAGTATATAGAGGAGGCTTTATGAGGTTTTGACGTGGTATATCTAAGATTTAAGAGCTCGAGCAGGATGAATTTCACATTGACATGTTTGTATAGGTTTACAACTTCTGAGGCTGTGATTTATATGTATGATTTGCTCGTCTGTATGCACAAGGATTAAATAGGGTTTGCATAACAGTCGAGAGGAGATTATCTTTCGGGTCTGTGGGTATCACCAATGGGCTCGTTGTCACGGTGTCACGAAGGTAAGATCCGCAATTGGGTTCTTACCAGGGTTATGATCACAAAGATGAGCATTAAGTGGGGCCTTAGAGCAGTCATAAGACTATTTTTATGTGAGTGAATTTAACACATTCTAAGTTTTGATTTGTTTAGGTGGCTCATCTGAAATCGCACTATCTTTTCTAGTCGTTGCATCTATTAGTGTGATTTTAGATGAGTCACCTAAACAAGTCAAAACTTAGAGTGTGTTGTTCAAACCAAAATAGTGTATGTAATGATCTAGAATCAAGGCATGACTTCATCAATTCAAACAAACGAGTGATATGAATGAATGAGATATTGGGCTATGTAACATATGCATAGTTAATATCAATCTTGAACATGCTTCTATATTTTGAAAACTTGCATTTAGTGTTGATCTAAAATATGTTTTAAACAATTTTTTGGTGTATTCCTTGTGTATGATCAAGACATGGTTGGTGAACTTGCCTAATAGGTGTAAGACATGGTAAAGGGGTTGCAATGAGACTTATCATAGGAGAACCTAAAATAAAGATCTATTAATAAAGATCATGTTATAAGGATTAATTGGACATTAGAGAGAGAGATCAAGAGTTTCTTTGTTGCAAGAGTTGTAGAAGTGTGTTGATCTAATTGCCAATATAAACAAGAGATGTTGATTTAGATGTTTGAACAAGGTTTGTTTATCAAGTAATGCAAAGAAGATTGTTTGTCGTTGATGAAGACTATGCAAGAGTGTTATACTTTTGGATATGTTTGTATAAGAGTTCTCAAAAGATAATTTCGTGTTTTCTAAGGTCAAACAACGACCATTATTTGTGTCTAGAAAATATTTTATTAGCAAATTTAAAATTGAATTTGTCTTATGTGGTTGTCTTGGAGAAAAAAATCTTCAAATTCCATGCCAAACAAGGCTATATATATGTAGAACTTTAACCTCCTAAATGGTTGGAAACCAACCAATTTATTCTTAATATAACTTCATTTATCTCTTCATTATTAATGGAAATGGCAAAGCATATAGATATTTCTAGAAAATCTAAAGTATGAAAGAAAATAATAATAATTAAAATATTATGTTGTTTCCTTTTTATTACAGTATGAATTTTATAAAGTATTCCAAGATTTCCCAAACTGCCAACCTACAGGAAAGTAACTAGTTATTATCAACTAAGTCACTAAGATGACTTTATTAACATGTAAACCTTATTTTTTCCAACATCCCCCTTATGGTTTACATTACACACAAAAATATGCAAATTGAAAAAAAATACATATTCTTAAGAAGATTTTCCTTCAAAAAATAATTATTGGACTAAATACAACTCCATCAAGCTGCCTCATAACCCTTGTAAAGTTGAAGTTCTTGAACTAAATTCTTGAGTTCCTAGATTACTACCTCTCTGAACTCCCAAATCATTGATCTCAAAAATTATTGGACAATAATCTATGTCATGCGACATCCACAGTGTTCCATCGAGTTGTCTCATGACCCTCAAGTGGATATAATTCCCAAGACTATCTGAGTAGCAATCCATATAGACTTTACACTATATCCCTTCTTTTCTTTAAAAACAAATGTTCATAATATATGTATTTATTGTTATCATCTAGAGAAAAGAACCTACAAATAAAAAAACACATGCTTCTCATATAAAGCGCCATCTCTAAGTGAGAAGCTAGTTCAAGATGATGAAAATCCTTTGGCCTTTAAAGTCCACCAACCTCCTCTAGTGAAGGTTTGTTAAAATAAGTATTCATCCCTAGAATCTTTAAAACAGACAAAAAATCAACAAAAGCATCTGGTGGATTCTCATCCTCAACACAAGCTAAATTGATGTCATTCAATTTTTCATTGAGTTTTCTTTTAAGAATATTAGTACCTCATGTTCTACAAGTCTAAGCTATATGTGACCCATTTCTTATAGTAATAACATTCCATTTCCTCTTTTTATGTATCTAATCTTTTATTATTGTTTTGTGATTATAATAGATTCTCATGTTGAGGATCAACTTCTATATCTTCTACTTTTGTTCTATTTTCTATTACTAAAAGAATTGAAATCATATATTCTAGGATGTGACAAGTTATTGGACTAAGAGTAAAAATAACATTATTGTATTTAAAAGGCAATTATTTTAACAAAATAGCCAAGTAGCATTATCATCATCTACTAGAGCCTTGACATTTGTTAGTTGTCTAGTGAGAGACCTCAAATCGTTTATGTAGTTTAAAATTATAGTGATTATATCTTCCATCTTGAATCTCAATGGTTAAAGTTTTAGGGAAAAAATTGCATTAATTTCACTCCAAAAAAATTATTCAAATTATCTTAAATTTATATTTGATGATTTCTAGATTTGCACATTATGTAATTCAAAGTAAGAAAGAGAAAGAGCAATAATTTAGATTTGGTTTTATCATCTATATTATGTCAATCCAATAACTTATTTTTAGTTGCATGTGGTTTTTCATTCTCACTCACTTTTCCCCATAAGTTTTTATTCATTAATTGCATTTGAATTTTTCAAGTATGAAAATTGACACTAGAATTTATTTTTCTAGAGAAATCTCCATTATTTAAAAAAATTACTCAAAAAATGATCAAATTAACCTTATAACTCCTTAATCATGTACATGCCCATAGTTTAAACACCTAGCTCTCTAAATAAGTCTTGAAAATGGTGCATAAGAAAATAATAAAAGGGCTTCAAATACAACTCCTCCACAATCAATAGTCCACAATTAAAGATTTATTAATAGAAGTAGATTGTGTGTAATGACAAGAAGTAGACTATACGTCAATGACTTTTTATGATTACAAAATTCCGTAGACATTAGTAGTCCATTAATATTTCTCTGTAAACTTTTATCATAGCCAAGACACCACTAATCATGGCATAATATATAGATAATCTATAGGGATAGGATCAAAAGCTACTCTAATACCATAATGGAAATGATAAAGCATATAGATATTTTTGGAAAATTTTAAATTGTGATAGCAAACAACAAACACAAAAATAATAATAAGTGAAATATTATGTTGTTTCCTTTGTATTACAATATGGATTTTATAAATATTTTCCAAGATAACTTCCTAAACTAGCAACCTATGAGAAAGATGTTGGGAAAATGTGTCTCAACCTTGCAATAACATAAGTTATTGTTGATACATAAGGTACTATTCAATTGATGATGATAGTGTGGGGAAGGGCGTGGGGGGGATCCCCGCCCACAAGAGGTTCAGGGGGATCATCCCCCCTATTGTGGTCCAGGGGTAGTGTGCCCTGGCGAGGGCTTAGGGGCAACACCCTTGAAAGGAAAATTTTATTTTTATTTTATTATTGTAAATCTAGACCATTCATCATTATGTCTCATATTCAACGACTAATATTTTTCTTAGGTTGACTTGCCTTAGAAGGTAGCCCTATTTTATGAGGGTATTGCATTACGGTTGTGTATTGCGATGTATTATGAGAGTATGATAGCGGTCATGTTGTATTTGAATCTCTAAGTGGTGATACTCCTATGAGAAGCTTGCTATGCAAGTATATGGTAATCTTTGTGATTTTTGAATAATATTGGGTGACATTTGGAGTGGGGGGTTTTTTTCCCAAAAGGGTTTTCCCCTTGTAAATCACTGTGTTGTGGTATGCATGATATTTATGTCTATTTATGTTTAAGTTTTTGTAACTGTTAAAGATCTATAAAAATTTTGTGTTATTCTCCTCTCAAGATTAGTGTAGGAAGTTGTTCTACTACCTTAGCTTCCTTACAACAGAAACTAATTGTTAACTACTATGTTACTATGGTGACTTTATGAAATTGTAAACCTTAATTTTTCCAACAATTTTAATTGCTTCTTTCCCATGTTTTTCAATCAATGAGTTATCTTATCTTGTACTCTTTACATCAAACTCATGATTATTTTAGTGAATTCAAAGGATGTTTCATATCATTGATATTTTTTTGATCGCAAATTCTTCTATGTGGTCAACTTTAATATCCTAGAGTAGCTTAAACATGAAATATGCATCTTCCACAATGACAATGGGAGCTATAATTGTAACTTCTACCTAAAATAGGGTGCTCTCTAGTTATTCTCTTCATGGTCCATAAGCCCCTAAAATATGCACCCTCTTCTATATTGGTTATGAAGCATCAGGTCAAGAAAAGGAAAAGTTACAACTTGAATTTTTCTACTCACCAAGTGATACTACAAGACAAGACCTACATGGTCATTCCTTTATTTTTTTTCTACTTCCTTCCTTTTCTATTTTTTATACTAGTGGTTAGACTAGGATTATGTTGGAGGTAGTTTATATTTGTATTTTACATTTCATGTATGTGCATTGTGTGAAGTTGACGAATAAAATTTTGAAATTCAAGTATGAGATGATGATCAAAATGTAATTTTGTAAATATGTGCACACTTTTTAAAATATTACTAGTATATCCCTAGTTAAAAAATAAACAATTAGCAGTTTCCTTTAAGATTCCACTAGATCCTCTTTAACAAAATGGTAGAAAGTTCACCTACTAGTTTATTCAATTGTTTCTTATTGTGTCCCAAAATTCTATAACATAATTTTACCCTCAAGGTCAAGGGGTGTCTTTAGGAAGGAAAAATCAAGGTTCAATAAATTATGAAGGGTTCAATTCCAATGAACGAGAGTGGATAAACTCTCCTACACTTTGGGCTAAGCTTAAACTTAGCAAGGTGTTCGTAAAGGTATCCTAAATAGGATTTAAGGTGTTGAAAATAAGGAAATATAATAGTTTGTATTTGAATCCAATGTGAGCTTAACCTCAACTATTATCATCAGGTTAAAGACTGACCAACTACACTAATGACCTATTCTATATCTAATAATGGCATCATTGCAAGAAGTGTAAGATGAAATAAAGTACATATTATTTCAAAAAATGATTTACCTAATAAGTTTATCAAAATATTCTTACATGTTTAACTACTACAACATGAACTATGAATATACAAGAATTAATTCTAAACTTTTGGTAAAGGGTTTTGTTTGTTTAAAGAGTGATTGAATCACTTGTTTCTTGGGCTAGATCCAATGGGTTACAGAGAAATAGTTTACAAGAAGGGGAAAACAATAACTAGAAGCATAAAGAAGTTGATCTAAGCATAAAATACATCAAGAATAGTTATCAAAGACACTATACTTAATAATCCAATATTATACTAGATAAAACCACATGTAAGGAAGATATAATCATCACAAGGGTTGTAATTTTTAAAAATGTTGCTACATTTATCAAATCTTCAATAAATTCATATCATCAAGTATGATAGAGTGAACCTTGAAATAATGTAGTGCATTTCCCTGAAAGTATGTAAACACCCATTACAATATTCTAACATGTAGATGCTTCAAAAACTCATTGTCCTTTTGTACTAGATATTCAACACTTGAAACCATAAAATATGCCTAGCACATAAATAAATATAGTGAAAATAATGATGATCAATCCTTGTGATGTCAAACAAACTACTATTTATAAAAATACATAATTTCAAACTCTTTGTTACTCATAAGAATTAATAACACATCTAGACATTCAAAATCTAGCCTATTGCATTAATGGAATTCCATTGGAGATATCACCATCTATCATTAAATAATCCACCTAAAAGTGTTCCCATGACATTAGATATTATTTTAGGTGAAAAAATACATTTAGAATGTTACATAATCGAATCTAAAACTAATAGAGAGATCTAGAAGTTGTTGGGATATTTGGACATGCGTGTTGAGGGTTTTCAAGCATTACAAGGCCTTTTAGTAGGTTATCAAGTCTAGGAAGGACCTTAGAACCAAATGTGGGAGTTTGGGTGTTTGACAAGACATTGAGCCTAGGAGGGACATGAGGAATTACACCTAAGTGGATGGGATTTGGGAGCAGGAAGGGGAGTGGAAATGGAACCATCAAGGAGAGTGAAGGGTAAGTTTGAAGATCTAGTCTCAAGAGGGATTACAAACTATGGATGGGAGAAATGTAGAGATTGAGGTTAGAGAGGAATTTAAAAATAATATTAGGAATGGGATGAGGAAGAGGAACTAAAGGGACCAAGACATGGGTCAAACCTAGTATCAAGAAATTAGTGTCAGGGTTCAAGGTTAACCTATAGGCTTATAGTTCAATGGTGAGGAGAGAGGAAGAGGAAAAATTGGAATGTAGGGTCTGAGAACCTTGCACTTGGGACATAGTACAAAGGCCTAGATTTCCCTCAAAGGTTTGAGCTATGAGGGGATACAAGACATAAGAGGTGGGTTTAGGATTCCCTGGGTTCTAGGGAGTTTTAGAACTCTAGGATTTACAACACGGTAGGGACTAGGAACCAAGTGATTATGTTTTTTGGTCTTTATTCCACCTACAAACTTGGGGCCCATGAAGACAAAGTGAGGGAAAAATAGTTAGGGAGACTTGGCACCATAGAACTAACTGTTGAATTCTAATGTTCATCCACAAGCCTGAAGCCTAACATAGAGGAACAAAGAGTGGGGGATAATACATGATGGTAGGGACCAAAGTTTTGGTGGAACCTTGAACCTAGAACTTAGTCCAAAATTTCCAATTTTTTCTGAAAGCTCGTAGTCTAAGGAGAAGAATAATGCCCAAAGGGAAAAGCACAAGCTTAGAATTTATCAAAACTTTGGCATCTTCAACACATAAGAAACATCAAATGGGACACCATGAGGAAAAAAATATGAGAAAAAAATTCAAGGACTTAGCTAAATTTTACAAATTTCTAAAGGGGTCCCAATAGTGGCTCTAGTTGGGAATTTGTGTCAATTGTTGGTATAGTGAGAATTCGAAAGAATTCTTTGGGATAAGAAAAATTAAAAAATAAAAGGGATTGAGACAATAACACCTCATCATGACAATCAAGGGTCGTGACTACTTAGGGGGGAAATATAATAGATAATGCATGCACTCACTAGTAAAAAAAATCATTATGTATAAAAAGAAAAGTTTTAAATATTGACCATGCACTAGTAGCTCCATGAGTTCTCTAGCCAAATTTTTGAGATGATGCAAATTTAGCTCATATTTCCCAATCCATAAATGTTCAAACTTCTTGTGCTTTCCTCAGTCCTTTGATTTAGCATTCCAACTGAGGACCACAACACCAATCTAGAAGTTTATTTGAAAATTATTCTTATCAAAGAGATGTTTAATTTTTTATTTCTATAGAAAAATATTTTCATGTGAATCTCTTACTTTTATCCAACTCTATCAATTATAGGATCCTTTGAGAGATTGTGCCATCTTGTTCAACTTCAATATCATGCAGTAGCTAGTATACAAGAACTCTAGGTTGAACAATATTCTAGCTTCCAAACCATATACCAACTCAAATAAGCTTTTATCAATGACTCGCTTGAAATTTATATCATCAACCTACACTACATACTTCAAGTTATCATCCCGCCTCTTCTTATTCATGTCCAATTTCCTTATAATCTTCATGAAGCATGTATTGTTGGACTCAACCTACTCATTACTCTAGGGATGATAAGGGGAAGAATGTATTAGATTAATCCTATAATTAGAACACATATTCAACATTTCCCAAGATCTAAAACACATGGAACTATTAGCAATAATCCTTGCAAGGACAAAAACCTAGTTATTATATTGTTGATTAGGAAGTCAACTACCACCTTGGATGTAGCATTGTGGTGTGGAATTGTCTCAATCCACTTGGTCAAGTAGTTAGTGGCCACAAGAATCCATTTTTAACCATTGATAGATATTTATTGGATTCCATAATAAATTATAATTGTCAGTATTGAAATAAACTTCAACTATGGATATTGTGAGGGGGAGTGCACCTATGAACTTCAACTTACGAAAAAACCTTTGGCAAGTATCATATTTTTGTACCATTTCAACCACATCGTTAAACAAGGTGGTCCACTAGTATCCTACCCTAACTAGCTTATGATTAGTAGTTTTATCTTTGAAGTGTCCTCCACAAACACCATGGTTACACCTATTCACCATTTTGTCAAATTTTTCCTAGTCTACATAGTTGAGCAGTAGCCCATCATGATTTCTCCATATTTGACCATTTCATACTAGCACATACATCTAGGACTAAAAATTTAGAATTAATTACTAATTTTCATTAATCTTGAGTAGGCAATTAATGCTTATTAAGTATAATACCATATTCTTACACCTTGACCTATCTTTCAAATGATAAGAGTTGGAGACATGGATAGAATTTACCTTATTTATATTAATTGCCTCCAAATTAGCATCTATTATAACTAATACCTCGATGTTATTCTTATATCTTATTGATCCACCTACACCTTTTACCTAAGGCTTCCTATTAAATGAAAATATTATTCACTACTATGTGCAACACATATGCAACAATTTTTACACTTATGATCTATATGATCTGAAAAATTTATAAATTTTACAAGGGCATAGTCATGCGTTGCCATAGTTTACTACTTCAATTAAATATCTTGTAATGATTTAATAAAGAAGGAAATGGAATTCTTATATCCTTATTTTTTCTTTTGAAGCAAGACAAAAACAATATTACAAAAGGAAGCAAAAGAGAAAAGTTGAATGGTTTGCAATAGTCCAGAATTACAAAAATTAGTGCATCTTTCGAAGCCTCTTTTATGTTTTTGAATTGGGAATACAACTAATTGTCCTTTCTTTATAATTTTGGAGTTTTCCTTCATATTCTTATAAAAATTGGGGATAAACCTCCTTAAGAAGTTGATCTACCTAAAGAAGGACTACACTCCTTTGACATATTTTGGATAAGGGATGAGATAAATTTCCTTCACTCATTTTGGCATAATGTGACCAATATTTTTCCTTCTTCAACATAAAATATGTATTTTTTAGGAATAT
>VDFB02300618.1:0-10648 GCA_007258455.2 Sequoia sempervirens | reverse complement strand
TTCTCATATAAAGCGCCATCTCTAAGTGAGAAGCTAGTTCAAGATGATGAAAATCCTTTAGCCTTTAAAGTCCACCAACCTCCTCTAGTGAAGGTTTGTTAAAATAAGTATTCATCCCTAGAATCTTCAAAACAGACAAAAAATCAACAAAAGCATCTGGTGGATTCTCATCCTCAACACAAGCTAAGTTGATGTCATTCAATTTTTCATTGAGTTTTCTTTTAAGAATATTAGTACCTCATGTTCTACAAGTCTAAGCTATATGTGACCCATTTCTTATAGTAATAACATTCCATTTCCTCTTTTTATGTATCTAATCTTTTATTATTGTTTTGTGATTATAATAGATTCTCATGTTGAGGATCAACTTCTATATCTTCTACTTTTGTTCTATTTTCTATTACTAAAAGAATTGAAATCATATATTCTAGGATGTGACAAGTTATTGGACTAAGAGTAAAAATAACATTATTGTATTTAAAAGGCAATTATTTTAACAAAATAGCCAAGTAGCATTATCATCATCTACTAGAGCCTTGACATTTGTTAGTTGTCTAGTGAGAGACCTCAAATCGTTTATGTAGTTTAAAATTATAGTGATTATATCTTCCATCTTGAATCTCAATGGTTAAAGTTTTAGGGAAAAAATTGCATTAATTTCACTCCAAAAAAATTATTCAAATTATCTTAAATTTATATTTGATGATTTCTAGATTTGCACATTATGTAATTCAAAGTAAGAAAGAGAAAGAGCAATAATTTAGATTTGGTTTTATCATCTATATTATGTCAATCCAATAACTTATTTTTAGTTGCATGTGGTTTTTCATTCTCACTCACTTTTCCCCATAAGTTTTTATTCATTAATTGCATTTGAATTTTTCAAGTATGAAAATTGACACTAGAATTTATTTTTCTAGAGAAATCTCCATTATTTAAAAAAATTACTCAAAAAATGATCAAATTAACCTTATAACTCCTTAATCATGTACATGCCCATAGTTTAAACACCTAGCTCTCTAAATAAGTCTTGAAAATGGTGCATAAGAAAATAATAAAAGGGCTTCAAATACAACTCCAATAACTAATAATGGACACAACATACCTTAAAACAATAATTATTATGCTGGGAAATTTTTAATCCACATCTTTTACATTTACTCTAATTATATTTAAAAATGTAAATTTTATACCTCCTGTGATAGGTGAATTAGAGGTTAAGAAATCAAGCAACAACTAAAGAGTGCAAAATAAAACAACCCAAAACAACCTACACTTCCAAGATTAGCCTAAGTTGGAAACAAAACAAAGACAAAGAAACACAAAATGGGGCTTTTATACGCTTGCGTTGAGTCGATCCTTTGGTTGGCCCAGCCGATCTTTGGCCCGTGTATGCTCTTGGATGGCAAGATGCAAGCTAGATGAGAGGATGTGAAGATGGATGCAGAGTGGATGAAAATGTGAAAATGGCTAAGTGTAGATTTGAAACTAAAGCTACTGAGAGTTTGGCTAGCTGGCCAGTCTCCCTCAAAATGAGGGAGAAATTGTTGCAGGATTTTTGAGAAAATCCCACAGGAGAAATGGGCGGAAGTCAAGGTGATCCACAAATGTCCTCAAGATGTACCCAGAACAAAGGGTGAGAACTCACAAGCCCTCACATCTTGACATGTGGCATGTGATGTAGCCCTAAAGGTGAAGTGGACATGAGGTGGAAGGAGAAGGACATGACATGGAGAGGGTACAAAGTACCTTGGGATTGGACAAGATCTCCTCATAAAGGAGGTCCTTGTCCCCATGTGGGTGAGAGGACATGTGAGGAATTAAAAATTCCTCAAATATTCTCATGGGGATGGGAGAAAGAGTAAAGAATAAGTAAAGGACATGTGGGGAGAAGTGAAGGAATTAAAAATTCCATTTAGGTGCCTTGGGGGATTAAAAGGTGAATTAAAAATTCACATGGGGAAGGGGGATGCCTTGTCTAAAAGGAGAAAGCCTTTAATAGGGTTGACTTAAGGACACATGCCATAAGTAGTAGGGGGATTAGGTTAGGCTAATCAAATGATTAAGGTTGTGCAAGTACCGGTTAAGATGGACTAGCCCATTTGATTAGAGGCAAGTGGGAAATTATGGAGGATGTGACCTTAATGATGATTAAGGGTATTGCACATGCTAACCACAGTTAATTAGAAGAAGATGACAATAATTAAAATGGATTAGGGACCAACTTGCAAAAGTTGGGAGGATGTGTCCCCTTAGAGAGAGAAAAGATGAATTAAAATAAATTTTTAATTTAAAGGGGAACATGACAAGATTAAATAAAAGGAATATTTATTTAATTTAGAGGGAGAAAGAGACAAAGTATTAAATTAAATACTTTTTAGGAGTTTTATTACGGATGCAAATTATTAATTAAACAATTGGGCAATTAATATTGAAGGAGTGAGCAACCCGGATGAAATAAGGAGGCAGTTTGATCATGTGGGAAGTGATCAAAATTGGGCCGATCTACACCTCCAAGAGACAGAATGTTGGAAATAGGTTGCCATTCAATTGCAAATCCTAAACATTAATTATTTCATGTATCTCCTAGATTCTTGGAATGTGTTCAATAACACTAAGATTAGGATGAGATTAATATTTGATGAAATAATCATGATTATTGAAATTTGTAATTAATTCTAAATGTAAGGAGCATGTGAGGGCATCAATAGTGAGTTCCTAAATAATAGGGGCACATGGGGCACCCCACATGGTAAGGTGACACTCACCTTGTGTTGATTAACTATCTGAGTAGCAGGTTAACATACAGATGCATGTAAAGATCTAGGAGTTAAGTTTGATATTTTACATGCTTGAAGTTTAGTTAAGTTGAATCAGTTCAATTCGATTCAGTTCAATTCAATTCAAAATTAGTTTAGTTTAGTTCCAGTTCGATTCAGTTATCTTCAGTTGCATGCAAGTGCATGTTACATGCATGTTGGTTATTTTGAGTTGCATGTAGTTAGCTTCAGTTAACTTGTAATGCATGGCTAAATAACATTGATTTGTATGACAGATAACAGGGACTACCTCCAGTTAACAAGGGATGACCATTCTTTGGGAATGGTGTTGAGTAAATGTTTCAATTAACTATAAAGCACTTGGAGCCAACTTGGGTGCCCAAGATGCTTTATTGGATTTACCTCTCATTCATGATAAGATATTTCTAAAGGCTCAGTTAAGTAGGATTACTTAAGGGTCCAACTTTTGAGGAAGAGCTTTGGAATTATCACCAAAGTGAAGGAGAAGTTGTAGCTTCAGTTTGGGACACCCAAATGCATGAAGCACATGTTGTAAGCTTTAGTCTTCATGAATAACTCAACTTGAAGGAATATGGCGTACCTTTTCAAGGGATTGAGCTTGTGCATTGTAATTATCACCATTTGAGATTACAAGGTTGCATATTGTCTCTATATCTCATTCAAGTTGAATAGAGTTTTTATAATTGTTATTGCAGGTGTGAAGAAGATTGGTAAAGATAGAAGAGCATTTCTCAAGCAATTGAGCTATTGTAATTCAAGATTGAATAATAGAATAATTCTTGGTGGAGTTTTTTTTTTTTCTGAAAGGGTTTCTCACTTACATCACTTGTGTAATCTTTCTAATTTCGTCTAGTTCTTCTATCAACTTCTCTCTACATTCTACAGCGGTAAAATGGATTAATCAAGATAATCACCCACAAAGAATATATGTAACAAAGAAAGACTTACTTAGATCAAATATTAAAGTTTTACAGAGTATTAAGCTAAGAAAACACCTCATTTTTTCAACAAATGGTAGAAGTAAAGTTTCTAGAAGGTGTGAGAGTAGGATACACAATCAATAGTCCACAATTAAAGATTTATTAATAGAAGTAGATTGTGTGTAATGACAAGAAGTAGACTATACGTCAATGACTTTTTATGATTACAAAATTCCGTAGACATTAGTAGTCCATTAATATTTCTCTGTAAACTTTTATCATAGCCAAGACACCACTAATCATGGCATAATATATAGATAATCTATAGGGATAGGATCAAAAGCTACTCTAATACCATAATGGAAATGATAAAGCATATAGATATTTTTGGAAAATTTTAAATTGTGATAGCAAACAACAAACACAAAAATAATAATAAGTGAAATATTATGTTGTTTCCTTTGTATTACAATATGGATTTTATAAATATTTTCCAAGATAACTTCCTAAACTAGCAACCTATGAGAAAGATGTTGGGAAAATGTGTCTCAACCTTGCAATAACATAAGTTATTGTTGATACATAAGGTACTATTCAATTGATGATGATAGTGTGGGGAAGGGCGTGGGGGGGATCCCCGCCCACAAGAGGTTCAGGGGGATCATCCCCCCTATTGTGGTCCAGGGGTAGTGTGCCCTGGCGAGGGCTTAGGGGCAACACCCTCGAAAGGAAAATTTTATTTTTATTTTATTATTGTAAATCTAGACCATTCATCATTATGTCTCATATTCAACGACTAATATTTTTCTTAGGTTGACTTGCCTTAGAAGGTAGCCCTATTTTATGAGGGTATTGCATTACGGTTGTGTATTGCGATGTATTATGAGAGTATGATAGCGGTCATGTTGTATTTGAATCTCTAAGTGGTGATACTCCTATGAGAAGCTTGCTATGCAAGTATATGGTAATCTTTGTGATTTTTGAATAATATTGGGTGACATTTGGAGTGGGGGGTTTTTTTCCCAAAAGGGTTTTCCCCTTGTAAATCACTGTGTTGTGGTATGCATGATATTTATGTCTATTTATGTTTAAGTTTTTGTAACTGTTAAAGATCTATAAAATTTTTGTGTTATTCTCCTCTCAAGATTAGTGTAGGAAGTTGTTCTACTACCTTAGCTTCCTTACAACAGAAACTAATTGTTAACTACTATGTTACTATGGTGACTTTATGAAATTGTAAACCTTAATTTTTCCAACAATTTTAATTGCTTCTTTCCCATGTTTTTCAATCAATGAGTTATCTTATCTTGTACTCTTTACATCAAACTCATGATTATTTTAGTGAATTCAAAGGATGTTTCATATCATTGATATTTTTTCGATCGCAAATTCTTCTATGTGGTCAACTTTAATATCCTAGAGTAGCTTAAACATGAAATATGCATCTTCCACAATGACAATGGGAGCTATAATTGTAACTTCTACCTAAAATAGGGTGCTCTCTAGTTATTCTCTTCATGGTCCATAAGCCCCTAAAATATGCACCCTCTTCTATATTGGTTATGAAGCATCAGGTCAAGAAAAGGAAAAGTTACAACTTGAATTTTTCTACTCACCAAGTGATACTACAAGACAAGACCTACATGGTCATTCCTTTATTTTTTTTCTACTTCCTTCCTTTTCTATTTTTTATACTAGTGGTTAGACTAGGATTATGTTGGAGGTAGTTTATATTTGTATTTTACATTTCATGTATGTGCATTGTGTGAAGTTGACGAATAAAATTTTGAAATTCAAGTATGAGATGATGATCAAAATGTAATTTTGTAAATATGTGCACACTTTTTAAAATATTACTAGTATATCCCTAGTTAAAAAATAAACAATTAGCAGTTTCCTTTAAGATTCCACTAGATCCTCTTTAACAAAATGGTAGAAAGTTCACCTACTAGTTTATTCAATTGTTTCTTATTGTGTCCCAAAATTCCATAACATAATTTTACCCTCAAGGTCAAGGGGTGTCTTTAGGAAGGAAAAATCAAGGTTCAATAAATTATGAAGGGTTCAATTCCAATGAACGAGAGTGGATAAACTCTCCTACACTTTGGGCTAAGCTTAAACTTAGCAAGGTGTTCGTAAAGGTATCCTAAATAGGATTTAAGGTGTTGAAAATAAGGAAATATAATAGTTTGTATTTGAATCCAATGTGAGCTTAACCTCAACTATTATCATCAGGTTAAAGACTGACCAACTACACTAATGACCTATTCTATATCTAATAATGGCATCATTGCAAGAAGTGTAAGATGAAATAAAGTACATATTATTTCAAAAAATGATTTACCTAATAAGTTTATCAAAATATTCTTACATGTTTAACTACTACAACATGAACTATGAATATACAAGAATTAATTCTAAACTTTTGGTAAAGGGTTTTGTTTGTTTAAAGAGTGATTGAATCACTTGTTTCTTGGGCTAGATCCAATGGGTTACAGAGAAATAGTTTACAAGAAGGGGAAAACAATAACTAGAAGCATAAAGAAGTTGATCTAAGCATAAAATACATCAAGAATAGTTATCAAAGACACTATACTTAATAATCCAATATTATACTAGATAAAACCACATGTAAGGAAGATATAATCATCACAAGGGTTGTAATTTTTAAAAATGTTGCTACATTTATCAAATCTTCAATAAATTCATATCATCAAGTATGATAGAGTGAACCTTGAAATAATGTAGTGCATTTCCCTGAAAGTATGTAAACACCCATTACAATATTCTAACATGTAGATGCTTCAAAAACTCATTGTCCTTTTGTACTAGATATTCAACACTTGAAACCATAAAATATGCCTAGCACATAAATAAATATAGTGAAAATAATGATGATCAATCCTTGTGATGTCAAACAAACTACTATTTATAAAAATACATAATTTCAAACTCTTTGTTACTCATAAGAATTAATAACACATCTAGACATTCAAAATCTAGCCTATTGCATTAATGGAATTCCATTGGAGATATCACCATCTATCATTAAATAATCCACCTAAAAGTGTTCCCATGACATTAGATATTATTTTAGGTGAAAAAATACATTTAGAATGTTACATAATCGAATCTAAAACTAATAGAGAGATCTAGAAGTTGTTGGGATATTTGGACATGCATGTTGAGGGTTTTCAAGCATTACAAGGCCTTTTAGTAGGTTATCAAGTCTAGGAAGGACCTTAGAACCAAATGTGGGAGTTTGGGTGTTTGACAAGACATTGAGCCTAGGAGGGACATGAGGAATTACACCTAAGTGGATGGGATTTGGGAGCAGGAAGGGGAGTGGAAATGGAACCATCAAGGAGAGTGAAGGGTAAGTTTGAAGATCTAGTCTCAAGAGGGATTACAAACTATGGATGGGAGAAATGTAGAGATTGAGGTTAGAGAGGAATTTAAAAATAATATTAGGAATGGGATGAGGAAGAGGAACTAAAGGGACCAAGACATGGGTCAAACCTAGTATCAAGAAATTAGTGTCAGGGTTCAAGGTTAACCTATAGGCTTATAGTTCAATGGTGAGGAGAGAGGAAGAGGAAAAATTGGAATGTAGGGTCTGAGAACCTTGCACTTGGGACATAGTACAAAGGCCTAGATTTCCCTCAAAGGTTTGAGCTATGAGGGGATACAAGACATAAGAGGTGGGTTTAGGATTCCCTGGGTTCTAGGGAGTTTTAGAACTCTAGGATTTACAACACGGTAGGGACTAGGAACCAAGTGATTATGTTTTTTGGTCTTTATTCCACCTACAAACTTGGGGCCCATGAAGACAAAGTGAGGGAAAAATAGTTAGGGAGACTTGGCACCATAGAACTAACTGTTGAATTCTAATGTTCATCCACAAGCCTGAAGCCTAACATAGAGGAACAAAGAGTGGGGGATAATACATGATGGTAGGGACCAAAGTTTTGGTGGAACCTTGAACCTAGAACTTAGTCCAAAATTTCCAATTTTTTCTGAAAGCTCGTAGTCTAAGGAGAAGAATAATGCCCAAAGGGAAAAGCACAAGCTTAGAATTTATCAAAACTTTGGCATCTTCAACACATAAGAAACATCAAATGGGACACCATGAGGAAAAAAATATGAGAAAAAAATTCAAGGACTTAGCTAAATTTTACAAATTTCTAAAGGGGTCCCAATAGTGGCTCTAGTTGGGAATTTGTGTCAATTGTTGGTATAGTGAGAATTCGAAAGAATTCTTTGGGATAAGAAAAATTAAAAAATAAAAGGGATTGAGACAATAACACCTCATCATGACAATCAAGGGTCGTGACTACTTAGGGGGGAAATATAATAGATAATGCATGCACTCACTAGTAAAAAAAATCATTATGTATAAAAAGAAAAGTTTTAAATATTGACCATGCACTAGTAGCTCCATGAGTTCTCTAGCCAAATTTTTGAGATGATGCAAATTTAGCTCATATTTCCCAATCCATAAATGTTCAAACTTCTTGTGCTTTCCTCAGTCCTTTGATTTAGCATTCCAACTGAGGACCACAACACCAATCTAGAAGTTTATTTGAAAATTATTCTTATCAAAGAGATGTTTAATTTTTTATTTCTATAGAAAAATATTTTCATGTGAATCTCTTACTTTTATCCAACTCTATCAATTATAGGATCCTTTGAGAGATTGTGCCATCTTGTTCAACTTCAATATCATGCAGTAGCTAGTATACAAGAACTCTAGGTTGAACAATATTCTAGCTTCCAAACCATATACCAACTCAAATAAGCTTTTATCAATGACTCGCTTGAAATTTATATCATCAACCTACACTACATACTTCAAGTTATCATCCCGCCTCTTCTTATTCATGTCCAATTTCCTTATAATCTTCATGAAGCATGTATTGTTGGACTCAACCTACTCATTACTCTAGGGATGATAAGGGGAAGAATGTATTAGATTAATCCTATAATTAGAACACATATTCAACATTTCCCAAGATCTAAAACACATGGAACTATTAGCAATAATCCTTGCAAGGACAAAAACCTAGTTATTATATTGTTGATTAGGAAGTCAACTACCACCTTGGATGTAGCATTGTGGTGTGGAATTGTCTCAATCCACTTGGTCAAGTAGTTAGTGGCCACAAGAATCCATTTTTAACCATTGATAGATATTTATTGGATTCCATAATAAATTATAATTGTCAGTATTGAAATAAACTTCAACTATGGATATTGTGAGGGGGAGTGCACCTATGAACTTCAACTTACGAAAAAACCTTTGGCAAGTATCATATTTTTGTACCATTTCAACCACATCGTTAAACAAGGTGGTCCACTAGTATCCTACCCTAACTAGCTTATGATTAGTAGTTTTATCTTTGAAGTGTCCTCCACAAACACCATGGTTACACCTATTCACCATTTTGTCAAATTTTTCCTAGTCTACATAGTTGAGCAGTAGCCCATCATGATTTCTCCATATTTGACCATTTCATACTAGCACATACATCTAGGACTAAAAATTTAGAATTAATTACTAATTTTCATTAATCTTGAGTAGGCAATTAATGCTTATTAAGTATAATACCATATTCTTACACCTTGACCTATCTTTCAAATGATAAGAGTTGGAGACATGGATAGAATTTACCTTATTTATATTAATTGCCTCCAAATTAGCATCTATTATAACTAATACCTCGATGTTATTCTTATATCTTATTGATCCACCTACACCTTTTACCTAAGGCTTCCTATTAAATGAAAATATTATTCACTACTATGTGCAACACATATGCAACAATTTTTACACTTATGATCTATATGATCTGAAAAATTTATAAATTTTACAAGGGCATAGTCATGCGTTGCCATAGTTTACTAATTCAATTAAATATCTTGTAATGATTTAATAAAGAAGGAAATGGAATTCTTATATCCTTATTTTTTCTTTTGAAGCAAGACAAAAACAATATTACAAAAGGAAGCAAAAGAGAAAAGTTGAATGGTTTGCAATAGTCCAGAATTACAAAAATTAGTGCATCTTTCGAAGCCTCTTTTATGTTTTTGAATTGGGCATACAACTAATTGTCCTTTCTTTATAATTTTGGAGTTTTCCTTCATATTCTTATAAAAATTGGGGATAAACCTCCTTAAGAAGTTGATCTACCTAAAGAAGGACTACACTCCTTTGACATATTTTGGATAAGGGATGAGATAAATTTCCTTCACTCATTTTGGCATAATGTGACCAATATTTTTCCTTCTTCAACATAAAATATGTATTTTTTAGGAATATGAACTAGAAACCTATTGAAAATTATCTCCAATTGTTTACAATGGTCACCTATTTTTTTGGAATATGAAATGAGGGTAAGTGCAAAAAGATGGATCCCAAAAAGGGGGCTTAAGTGGCCACTTTTTTTATGAAATCAAGAAATACTGACCTTAGACATGAAATTGTGGATAGTTACACTCAAAATTTTGAGATGCAACAAAAACAAGGATCGTAGTGCTTCGAGTCTACTTTCTAAACTACTAATTTATTTTGAAAATGGTTGAGATTAAGGGGTTCAAAAGAGGGACGTACAGAAATTGGTGTTGTTTTTGTTAGAAAAACATAACATAGCAACTTTTGTACGTCCCTAGCACGGTGAAATTTTCTTTAGTATTTTTAAAATCACTATGGTGAGAAATTAGCTAACAATATGTAGTTGATGCATGATTTTTCTGATAATTTTTTAATGAATATTTTATTTTTTACTAATTTTCTAAGTGGAAACTTCTTGAAAAATAGAATTTTGGCCATGCTACCCCTACAAATTTTGGAAACTAATTGAATTTTTTTTTTAATAAATTGTAGAATGGAGTATAGTTTCTAAAAAATGTAATTTATTTGAAATTTTG
>VDFB02300617.1:0-30595 GCA_007258455.2 Sequoia sempervirens | reverse complement strand
ACTCTTAACTCATTCAACAATAAACACCTTCTACTTAATGCATCTTCAACTCTATTTGATTTTCCACTTCTATGTTTCAAAACAAAAGAGAAATTTTGAAGAAACTCAACCCATTTCATATGTCGTTGGCTCAACTTACCCTAACTATTAATGAATTGCAATGCACAGTGATCGGTGTACAATACAAACTCCTTTGGTAACAAGTAATGCCTCCACTTCTTGAGTGCTTGCACAATTGCGTAGAACTCTTGATCATACACGGAGTATTTCCTTTTTGCCTCATTGAGCTTCTCACTGAAGTAAGCTATGGGTCTTCCTTCTTGACTTAGAACTCCCCCTATCGCTGTCCCACTTGCATCACAATCAACTTGAAACACTTTTTCAAAATCAGGAAGTGCCAATACAGGCTGCTCTGTCACCTTCTCTTTCAAGATGTTGAAACCTTTTTCAGCTGCTGCTGTCCAAACAAATACTCTTTTATCTCCCCTCATTGTCTCGGTGATTGGTGCACATATCCTGCTGAAATTTCTAATAAACTTCCTATAGAAGCTTGCCAAACTGTGAAAACTCCTTGCTTCAAACTTACTCTTTGGGGAAGGCCAATCTACTATGGCCTTCACTTTTTCCGGGTCCATTTTTAGACCATTGCTAGAAATAACAAAGCCTAAATAAACCAACTCTTCTTTCATAAAACTACACTTCTTCAAGTTCACCATCAATTTTTCTTCTTTCAGCCTTTGTAGGACAGCTCTAACATGTTGCAAATGTTCTTCTTTAGTCTTACTAAATATCAAGATATCATCAAGATATACTATCACAAACTTACCAAGATATAGCTTCAAAACTTCATTCATCAACCTCATGAAGGTGCTTGGAGCATTGGTCAATCCAAATGGCATCACCAACCATTCGTACAATCCATCTTTGGTCTTGAATGCGGTCTTCCATTCATCTCCTTCTCTTATCCTTATTTGATAATATCCACTTTTCAAATCGATCTTAGTGAAGTATCTAGCTCCAGCCAAGCAATCCATAAGATCATCCATTCGCGGCAATGGAAACCGGTATTTGATGGTTATCTTATTTATTGCTCTTGAGTCGGTACACATTCACCAATCTCCATCTTTCTTTGGTGCCAACACCGCTGGAACCGCACATGGACTCAAACTTTCTCTAATCAACCCCTTGCCAAGCAACTCTTGCACTTGTTTGTTTATCTCCTCATTCTCCTTTGGTGACATTCTATAAGGTGCCTTGTTTGGCAAACTCGCACCAGGAATCAAATCCATACAATGACTGATGCTTCTCATTGGTGGTAACCCATCAGGCAACTCCTTCATCAAGATTTCAGCATATTCTCCCAATATTTCTTGGATTTCCTTTGGTTTTTCATCTTCCTCTTTCGCTGTCCCAACTGTAACTGATTTAGGGATGATAGCAAAACAAACTTTCTCCTTCTTGAAGTCTCTCAAGAATTGCTTTCCGGAGACCAAACATACTTTTGATTTATCTTCACTCTCTTCATTTTTCTTCATTGGATTTAAGAGATACTCGCATCCACCTTTCTTGATTGTGTATGTGTTCAACTGGCCATTATGAACAGCTTGTCTATCAAATTGCCACGGTCTACCCAAAAGAATATGACATGCATCCATTGGCATTATGTCACACATGACTTCATCTTTATAATTCCCAATCTGAAAACTCACCAAACACTGTTCATTTACCAACAACTGATGCTCCTTCTACAACCACGAGACTCTATATGGGCTGGGATGTTTAGTTCTTTTCAATTTCAACTTACTCACCATTTCTTCAGACACAATATTATCAGTACTACCACTGTCTACAATGACTTTGCAGCATTTACCACTCACCTTGCATCTCGTTCGAAACAAATTTCGCCTTTGGATTGGTTCTAGCTTCTCCTTTTCGGGATTCAACAAAACTCTTCGCAACATCAGTGATTCCCCATCCTCAGGGTCTTCTCCATACCGTGGTGGATCCTCCATTTCATTTTCAGCTTCTACTACATGCACTCTTGCCTCCTTTCCTTTTCCTCCATCATATTGGATTTGTGGACATTCAAATGCTCGATGTCCCATTTCACCACATTGGTAACAAGTACCACCGAAACTCCTTCCTGTACCTCTTCCAAATGATCCCCTTCCACGGGAATAGACTTCTCTTCCTCTAGGGAAATCTCCTCTTCCCCTTCCTTCTTGCATACTCGCACTTGAAGTGCCCGTTTCCTCTTGTTTGCTTGTGGAACCTCTACCACTACTTGACTGTCCTCTTCCGTGTGAAAATCTGCCTCTACCCCGAGAGTTACTTTGTTGCTTCCTATTGAGCTTCTCTTCCGCCTTCAAAGCAAACTAATATGCTTCTTCCACACTATGTACATTAACCATGCTTATCTCATCCTGGATGGACATGCGCAATCCATTCAAATATCGGGAAACTTGCTCAGCATCCTCTTCAACATGACCAGCTCTTATGCTTAGCCGATAAAATTCCTTAGTGTATTCCTCCACACTGCCCTCCTTTTGCTTCAAATTTTGCAACTTTCTGAACAGATTGATTTCGTAGTTTTGCGGCAAGAATTTGGATTTAAGCTTTGTTACCATCCGATCCCATGATCGAATTTTGTCTTTCCCTCTTCGTTGTCTATCCGTTTGCACATGATCCCACCATAAAGATGCGTGGCCCTTCAACTTGGTGCGGGCAAACTTAACTTTCTGCTCCTCTTCAATGTTCTCAAACTCAAAATATTTATCCATTTCGCTGATCCAATCCAGCAATTCTTCAGTGTTCAATCCCCCTTTGTAAGTTGGAAGATCAATCCGGGGCTTAGAACTCACCTTGGTGATGGCTCTGATGAATCTTTCCTCTCCGTGATCCAATCTAGGCTGATGTACCTCTTCACCTCCCTCAATGACTTGTTCTTCACTGTCACTAATGTCCTACACACGGACTCCTCTTCTTTGAGCCATTTCCATGGCGTCCATTCGTGCAATAAGACCTCTAACTGCCTCTGCAAGCTCAGTCTCCACACCTCTGGTTCTTCTTCCTCTTCGACCCCATCCTCTTTGGGCCATGATGCCTGTAGATCTCCTCCTTAGCTCAATGAATGTGGCTCTGATACCACTTGGTGCAGATCAAGACCCCTGAGTCTTATCAGACAGAGAGGCAATGCAGCAGAAAGAAACAAACAGAAATACTTCAAAAATTCAAACAAACTTTTTATTAAAGAAAAGACCATTACATTCAACTGTAATTTCAAAATGTTAAGACACACTCTAGAATCCCTACACCTCCTACTCTCTGTCACCAAGATCACACACTACCTCTCCCAATACATAGCTTCCTCTGCCCTCAGGGTTTACTGTCCCAAAACAAACTTTATTTCCCCCCCTAAAAAAATAAAGACCCCTGTTCCTTTCTACCTATCTGGTCATGCACCCACGCAGCCTCCTAAAAGACATATCTGCAGACATTAATTTTCTGTCCTCCCTTATTGGGGTGCGTAGCCTTATTTAGCTTCCATTAGCTGCCACCATTCATTGCCACAGTGCCGTTACAAATCTGGAATAGTCTAAAATAAGGAAAAGTAACTTCCTCCGGCAAAGGAAAACACCAAACAGAAACCGAAATCCAAAATTAGACCAAATTTAAAATTTGGATGATGTGGATAACACGTATGCCCGGATGCTCCGGCATCATATAATCTCTTAGAGAGATTTCTTTAGTCCTCCCTGAGAAAGGTCATCTCAGTTCTGCCATCTAGTGAATATGAATTGGTCTATGGTCTATAGCAATGATTTTATACCATTCTATGCATTTTGGCAGAGATAGCGGCAGGGCATTGGTCTCTATTGCATTCTTTCTATCTAAATGTGTGTCAAGAAATTATTGATCTTCTCTACAGGAAGTACAATCAAGATTTTGTACAATCTGTTGACTTTCCGTGTGCTCACAGTTGGTTGATTCAGTAGTAATTGGTTGTAGAAGGATCCTATAAGAATAATATTTAAGTGTAGGAGGAGAACAATAAGAAAATCTCTCTTTTGTTTGAAATCGAATGTCATTATAGTGTGACATGAAGCATGGAATTGCATGAGTGCCTGCATATTCATAATTTTTAGACACAAAATTTGCAGTTTACAGGGTCGATGTACAACTTATGATTTCAGTCTGCTGAATTATACATTATAATACCAACTATATCATTTCAGTCTGTTGAATTATACACTATAATACCAACTATTTGTGGAGGCAACGATTTCCAATAATATCAAACAACCAGGTAGTGGAGAGAAGAGACATTGACAATTGGGTGGTAACGCTTGCTTATCCCCACAAAGATTGAGTTATCATAGGCAAGAAGGTTCGCATATATGGAGCATGAAGCCGATGGCAAAAGAAGTTGATAATGATAAGCAGGTCACAGATTGTTTGCCACTCTTTGGTTCTGCTAATTGTGTGAGATGGGCTAAACATGGTCAGCACATATTTTCAAGTTTTGTTGATAGGGTAATTCTCATCCACAAAAAGAAAGTTGGGTCTGGCACTACAAAATTTTGGAGTGGAGAACCTCCAGATGTTGAGAACTGGAAAGTTGCTCGATGACGTTGCGAGGCTAGACTGCCAATGCGGTGGATCTCAACTAGTCTCCAAATGATTCTGATAAACTTAAAAAACAAAGCATATGAAAACAGAGCAGGAAAAAGACACAAAATATATTATATTTGCACACAGAAAAAAACAGAGTATTTATTTAATATGCAGCAGTATACAGCTATTTTCTTCCACTTGTATTTGACAGGGGAATGTTGTATTTATCGATCTCAAGGAGATCTCTAGAAGATAACAGACACATAGAAGATGGAGGTCGATGCTGGAACTATCTGGAAGGCAGAAGCTTCGAGAGAAGCTGGAGGATAGAGTGCGTAGAGAATTCTACTATTAATATTTTACCTACCTCATCTACCTCATCTACGTAGCCAAATAAACAGTATTCCAACACCCCCCATAATGTTTATTTGGAGAGAAGAGGAACTGTCTTGGGCTGTAACAAGTTTCTAAGTTTTACAAATTTTACAATAGACAAATGCTTTTGTAAATATATCAGCGAGTTGATCTTCTGTTCCACAGAATTGTAGCTCTATTACTTGACTTTCAATCAAATCACGAACAAAATGATGATGTACTTCTATATGTTTAGATCTGGCATGATATACATGATTTTTCACTAGCTTGATAGTGCTTTGATTATCACAAAATATCATAGTAGGAGATTGTTGTGGATGGCATGTGTCTTCAAGTAATCTTCTAAGTCATAATGCTTCTTAAGATGCCTTTGATGAACCAATATATTCAGCCTCTGTAGATGATAGTGACACTATTGTTTGCTTCTTGCTGCTCCAAGAAATGGGTCCCGATCCAAGTTGAAAGATGTATCCTGAGGTTGATTTTCTGTCATCAATATCACCTGCATAATCAGAATCTGTGTACCCAACTAGAGTAGGCTCTCCTTCATATTTATATTCAATGCCAAGCTGATAAGTACCCTTAATGTATTTTAATATTCTTTTAGTTGCTTTCCAATGTTCAATGTGTGGATCTTCCATGTACCTGGATACAATACCAACTGCATATGCAATATCTGGTCTAGTTATAGTAAGATACAAAAGACTCCCAACAAGTTGTCTATATAGTTTTCCATCCACCTTCTTTTGTGTAGAATTAGCACTCAGTTTTAATCCCACTTCGCATGGTGTATTAGATGGTTTACAATCACTCATATTAAATTTTTTCAATACATCAAGAGCATATTTTGTTTGAGAAAGCATGATCCTTTCTTCTTCTTGCCATACTTGCATGCCTAGGAAATAGTGCATTAATCCTAGATCAGTGATTTCAAAAGATTGTTTAAGTTGTTCCTTGGTACTTTCAATACATTCTGTGTGATCTCCTGTAATGATCAAATCATCTACATATAGCACGATAATAACAATTTGACCATCAATATATGTTTTACATACACATTTGGATCAGCTTTACTTCTTTTAAATTCTGTACCTATAAAGTATTCATTTATTTTAGAGTACCATGCCCTTGGAGCGTGTTTAAGACCATATAGTGATTTTTTTAATCTGCACACTAGATGTTCTTAACCATTTTTAACAAATCCTGGTGGTTGTTGCATGGAAATTTCTTCTTTTAGATCACCATGTAGAAATGCAATTTTTACATCCATTTGAAAGATTTTCCAACCAGATATTGCAGCTAGAGCAACTATTGTACGAATTGAACTCATTTTAGCAACTAGAGCAAAGGTTTCAGTATAATCAATACCTTCTATTTGTGAGAAACCTTTAGCCACTAGCCTCACTTTGTGTTTTTCAATAGCTCCATCTGATGTGAACTTCATTCGGTAGGTCCACTTGCAACTAACCACATTTTTTCCTTTTGGAAGTGTTGTCAATTCCCAAGTTCCATTTTTCATCAAGGAATTGTATTCATCTTGCATTGCTACCTCCCATTCTTCTTTTCCTTTTGCTTCCTTATATGTACTTGGAGTGTCCACCTGCATCACCCTAGTCATGAGAGCATGGTTAGAAAACATATTTCTAGGTCCTTCTTGGTAGATTTCATGGATGCTTCTAGTCTTTTGTGTGTCTTCACCATCACTTTCACTTGATGCTTCAACTTGTGTTCCTTCTCCTCCTACAGAAGATTGCACACCTTGATTTGGATCATTAGTAGGCTTATCTTCATCAATCAATATTGGAAAGTAAAATAATGTAGGAGAATTTTCACTCTCAATATCTTCATCAAACCATACATTCCTTTTAATATGAATTTCATTTGTTTTAGGATTATATAACCTATAGCCCTTTGTTTCCTCACTATACCCAACCATTATGCACTTCTCACTTTTATTTTCAAGTTTGTTCCTTCTTTCATCAGGAATGTGGGCATATGCATTACAACCAAAGACTCTAAAATGAAATACTGTAGGCTTTCTTCCACTCCATGCCTCTTCTGAGGTTATGTTCAAAACTGCTTTTGTAGGTGTTCTATTCAAGATATAAACTGTAGTACAAATTGCTTCAGCCCAAAATTTAACTTCTATATTTCTAGAGTGAAGCATGCATCTAGCCATTTCTATTATAGTTCTATTTTTTCTTTCGGCAACCCCATTTTGTTGGGGTGAGTAGGAGACAGTTGATTCCTTTTTAATACCATGTTGTTTACAAAAATCTAAGGAAGCCTTGTTCATATATTTCATTCCTCTATCTGTTCTTATTATCTTTAGAGATCTTCCACTTCGATTTTCAGTTAATGTCTTGAACTCTTTAAACTTATCAAACACTTCATCCTTCCTTTTTAGAAAATATACCCAAATTCTTCTAATATAATCATCAATAAAGGTGAGAGCATACCTTGATCCTGCAAGTGATGGTGTTCTAAAAGACCCATTACATCACTATGAACCAAATGTAGAGGAGTTTTTGCTCTCCATGATTTACCTTGTGGGAAACTTTTCACTTGTTGTTTTCCCATAGCACATCCTTCGCACACCTTGTGACTTGATGAGACTTTTGGAAGCCCATGCACCATATATAGTTTCTCCATAAGCTCGAGACTTTGATAGTTGATATGTCCCATACACTCATGCCATAACCTACTCACATCATCATATTTGGCAATAGCACACATATTCTCATCTCCACATTTAGAAGTGAATTCTTTGAATTTATATAACCCATTTTCCATTGTACCAATTCCAATCACTTTGTAATTATTACTCACATCCTTGATTAAACATTTGTCATTGTAGAACTCTATTTTATATCCTTGATTTGCAATCTGAGACACAAAAAGTAGATTTTTTTTTTAATTCAGGAACTAGCTTCACATTTTTTAACACACCATTATCAACTATAACATTTCCAGTCCCTTTAACTTCTAAAGCACTATTATTTCCCAAATATATCTTTTTGTATTACTCTCATTTAATGATTCAAACTGTTCCTTACTGTGAAACATATGTTGTGTAGCACCAGAATCAACAACCCATTCATCCTTAAAAGAATTGTTTTCTTTAAGTGCAACACAAAAAGCATTTCTTTTAGAATCAACAACTTTTGTATACTTATTTGTCTTCTTCTCTATATCTCTATCTCTTTTGAAACATTCATTTGCTTTATGACCCATTTTCCCACAATAATTACATTTCCATTTGCTTTTATTATAATCCTTAGATGGAACATTTTTATTCTCATACTTCCAATTCCTTTCTCTAGACTGATTATCTTGTGACTTTTTGTATCATTGTTTTCCTTTCATTATAAATGCTCGAGATTCATCACTAAATGATTCTCTTTCCTTAATTTGACACTTTTCTTCTTGCACTAGCTTAGCACATAACTCTTCAGATTTAATACTTGTTAATTTATCTGCAGTATCTAGTTCTCTTATAAATGATTGATAAGATCCTGGAAGACTTTGTTTTATTATTTGCACAAAATCGTTATCATCTACATTCTTTCCACGAGATGCAAGCTCATTTTTCTTTTCCTTTAATTTACTTAAATGAGGAACTAGCTCTTGTGAATTTGATAATTTCATGTTGTACAATTTTGTGGTAAGAATTAGAATCCATACATCACCTGAATTTTCATATGTATTTTTCAAAATACCCCATACTTTGACTCCACTTCTCTCATTGCGAACTTCTAAAAGCACTTCATCTGAGAGAGTAAATTTGATCCATGCTGCTACCTGTTTATCGCTTTTATCCCAATCTTCTTGCTCTTTTCCAACACTTGCTGGTCTTTGTTCACTGCCATTAACAATTTCATAGCAATTTCTAAGTGTTAGAAAAATCTCCAAACGAGACACCCAATCATAGTAATTCTTTCCATTTAATTTAACTGTGGGCAATAGAATACCAGAAAAATCCATTATGTGAAATTCCCTCCTTTTTGGATGAGAATGAAAGAGACTTCAAAGTCTTTAACACCCAAATTGAAAATTTCTCACCAATTTTCTGTGTAGACACTCTTTCCTTTGCTGCAGTATTGTTTCACTTGCCACAGAGATGTTGGAGCTGCTCACAGCTGAGTTGCAACCTGCACAAACAAGATTTCATCCTACGAAATTTCCACACCACTGCCCAAGATTTAACATTAGCTCTGATACCATGATAAACTTAAAAAAAAGAGATAGGAAAACAGAGCAGAAAAAAGACACAAAATATATTATATTTGCACACAGAAAAAAATAAAGTATTTATTTATTATGCAGCAGCATACAACTATTTTCTTCCACTTGTATTTGACAGGGGCATGCTGAATTTATAGATCTCAAGGAGATCTCTAGAAGATAACAGACACATATGGAGGTCGATGCTGGAACAATCTGGAAGGCAGAAGCTTCGAGAGAAGCTAGACGATAGAGTGTGTAGAGAATTCTATTATTAATATTTTACCTACCTCATCTACCTCATCTACGTAGCCAAATAAACAGTATTCCAACAGATTCAATGCTAGCCAGTTGTAGCTTGGATGATACAGTTCATATATGGAATATGAGTGATACAACCTCTATTGTTCTTTTAAAGGGTCACACAAGCCTTGTCAAAGGAGTTGCATGGGATCCAATTGGTTCTTTTCTTGCAAACCAGTTGGATGACAAAAGTGTCGTTATCTAGCGCACAAGTAACTAGTAAAGATCACAAATATCTTCCCAAAGACGCCAAACAAAAATATTCTACTTCTGCTAATCAACCAAATGATAGTGGAACAAAGATATCTGATGAAAGTGCATTCATTTCTCTGCAAATTAGTGCAAACCGCATGAACAACCTTGAAAGACAGGAAATCAAGATTCAGTGTGACCATCTAGGAGATAAAATTAAAAATAGGATTCCATTTAAATATATGGAAGCCTCTGATCAAAAGATCTAAACCAGCACAAAACAAGTTGATGAGCTGGACTTGAGTAGTTTACAAGATAGACAGGCCGATAAGATTGATATTGATAAACCAGGAGTAGAATCTGAAACCAAGGGTGGAATTCAATCTAAAAATAAGCAGTTCTCTTCTGTAGACATTAATTATTTGAATGCAAAAACCAATTATAGAATCTTTGATCCTCATCTTGCGTCTTCAATTCTTCCACATTTGAGGGGTGGGGAACAAAAGGGATGATGGCTAAATTGCAAGGACACTTTCAGTCAAACTAGGTATCTTTCCATTAGCTCTGTCATCAAATTGTTCATTACCCTGCTAATGCAACGTTGCCCACTTCCATATTGGGTTGGTTCTTTGGGACCCAATTCCGGAACTCTCTTGCAGTGGGCTTCCTAATGCATTGTTTGTCCAAATGGTTTTTTTTTTTTGATAAATAAGGGGTCAAAGCCAAAAAGATTGTATTGAAATTAAAAGTATAAGGGTTTACAAGACTTGAAGCCTCAACAGAAGATAAAACAAACAGAATCATGACATAAACTTCTCCTGCTCTTAGTAACTCCACAAATGAGAATTCTTCAGGCCTCAAATGCATAGGAAGTGTGACCAAACTATTTTCAACCCGCAAAATCAGCTAAGCAAGCATGGATCCTGTAAAGAAGAAGAGGAGGAACAACACAGGTATAGTTAATGTTGAATCACAACGGGTGACCTGCTCTTGTGAAGATGGTGCATCAACCTCATCCTCTACCGCGCCTTTGTCAATTGAAGCCATTATGCAACAGAGAAAGCATCACGATGCTGGGAATAAACCAGTAACATTGTATACAAGGACCATGGACCATTTGAATCTGCAAGATGACAGCAGGGAAGGCATTTTTAAAGCAGCCATGACAAGAAATAAAGTTATTCCTCAATACACTTCTGCCTTTCCTTCAATGCAAACAGTTTCTCAGCACATGTACGGGGAAGATGAACCCCATAGTGTATTAAGCAATTTCAACAATACTGATGAGCCTCCTGATCAACTCTTTGTAGATAGAATCGATGAACTAAATGGGAGTTCAAATACTAAACAACAACTTCAACCACAGACCAGTGTGAGTCAAGCTGATCATGGAACTGACTAACTTTCAGCGACAACCTTCCAGCACCATTTGACTATTTCTATGGCAACCTTCCAGCACTCACTGACTGACTTTCTGCAACAACCTTCCAGCACACTTTGACTGTCATTCCGTGGAAACCTTTCAGCACTCCCTGATTTTTGAAGAAATCTAGAACGTGGTCTCCATTATAAAGCCAGATGAGGGCACCACGTGAGCAATGCATTTTTTCATTGAAAAAATACATACAGAGTGAAACCAATTCTGCAATGTGGACCTCTTTGCAAATGGTGTTTGTAGAAGCCCTTGTTTCCTTTGCTGCCTTCTTACTTGACTCTCCACTCTTAGAATCATAAATGACTCTCTCCTCTTCCTCTCGGATGTCCTTAAAAGCCTTAGCCACATAAATCCTTGCCCCTCATGGAGTTATCTGTTTAAGTATCGTTCCATCAGCTCCCATATTTGCCAATGCATCTGCCATTGTATTGCCTTCTCTATAAATATGGTTAATCGTTACATTTTCAAACTTATCCATTAGGTTTATTGTTGAATCTAGTAAAGATTGTAATTTCCAGCTCAACACTTTCTTAGCTCTTAACTCATTTACCACAATAGCCGAATCCCCTTCAATTTCTACCTTTGCCAAGTTAAACTCTATGCAAAGGGATAGCCCTAATACTAGAGCCTTAAATTCTGCCATGTTGTTTGTATCAATCTCCAATCGTTTTGAATATCTTGCAATAGTTTTTCCCTGCCAAGAGTGAATCACACCACCTGCTCCTGATGGACCTGGATTCCCTCTGGACGCTCCATCAAAATTCAGTTTGAACCATCCAATATTTGGAGGTCTCCATTTACAATTTGCTCTGTTTTGTTTGATGACTTGACACCCTTTCCCAATAACTTGAGGAGTTTTTAGACCAAACTAGTTCTTAAACATACTATCATCCCAGCTTGTATAAGATTTTGTTTTTTTGCTTTGGGCATGAATTCTTGAGTTCATTGTTTCCACAATGACAACTTCAATCTTAATCATAAGCATTTCTATCTCCATGGATTTCCCTTGGAATACTCTCCTATTTCTCTCCTTCCATAGTTCCCATATCAAAATTGAAGGAGAAATGATCCAAAGATTTCCACACAAGTTGTCCCTAAAAAGAATTGGCCAAGATTTGAATAGTGCGAATATATCATTTGGCAATGCTGATATCCAACCAAGTTTAGCACAAAGCCATTGCCAGCATTCAATGGAAAAGGGGCATGTTAGAAGCAAATGGTTGACATTCTCCTCACTATTGTAACATAGTGAGCATCTTGAAGGGCCCTGATATCCAATTCTTTTAAACCAATATGCTGTCAAAATTCTACCTTGCAAAGCCGCCCATGTGAAGATGCCATCCTTTGGCATGCACACTCTATTCCAACATAATTGAATAGGTAACTTGGTTTTGGTTCTTTCTTGCTACCCAGATGCTATTTTATAGCCATCCCTCACATTATACCAGCCTGATTTTGATCCATTCCAAATAATCTTGTCCCCTCCCTATCTAAACAAAATAAATCTGTCATTTAATACTTGTCTAAGGTTATTAATCTCCACCAATGGAATGTCAAGGTCTTCAAATTGTTTCCACTCCCATTTGCAAGCTTGGTTATTGTCTAATAAAATAATGTAGTCACTTACATGAATACCTCGTTTTTCTGAACAAATTTGGCTAATTATGTCTGTGTCCATCAAATTACTAATAATAGGGTAACCTCTCCATGGGTCATTCCAAAATAATGCTTTCTTCCCATCCTTTACATTCCATGATATATGATTAAGAATAATATCACTAGATTTAGCAATAAAGTTCCAAATACGGGACCCCCTAGGAAAATTTGTGACTCTTAATGCCTCTTCACTATTTAAGTTAGTGAGGTATTTGCTTCTAATGATCCTAACCCATTTGAGGTGTTGTTCCTTGTGTATTTTCCAGAATAGCTTAGCCCCAAATGCCTTATTCTACAATAACTGATTTTTGATACTCAACATAAGGTTAGTGGGGAAAGTCTAAAGGAGAACAAACTGAGCAAAGTAGATGATGAGTCACATTATGGTAAATCAGCAGCCACAAGGGAAACCAGTGAATCACCCCCCCAAAAGCAAATTAGGAGTATGGGCATGAAAGACAAATTGGATTTGGAAATGGGACAAAATTCGCATTTTGACATGGTGCACACAAGCAGCCTCAATATCGGTTGCAAGAAGTCGGCAAGACTAATGGAGAAAGAAATGGAATCAAGATCTCATTATGCACCTTTTAAAGAAAACCATAAGTAGTTGAGAACAAGGAAAATTGCAGGGTCAATTGGGGGGGAGAATAAAGGTAACGAATCCAAATTGGAATATTATCCTGCTAAGGAGATTAGCAATCAGAAGCCACTAAACTTAAAAGAGCTTGGATTAGTGGACAACAACACTCTCTTGGAGGTTATCAAGGGGGGGTTATTTCCACTTACTAATAAAAATTGGGAAAATACTAATGGAAGGCTAGGGGAAGAGAATATGTTGATCAAAAATTCAGAGGAGAAAGCCCAAAGCCCACCTCTTTCACCTAGACTTAAGGCAGTATATGAGCTCTTTGGAATGGTAGAGAACAACACGTTTTTAGAAAAGGATAATGAGAAAGAGAAGAGTAAGCTTTCCTTTGTAGGCAGACTCTTGGATCCAGATTTCCTAGAGGAAGAGGAAAGGTTTGAGGACTTGGAAGGATTGTCACTCTTAGAGGCTTTGGATAAAGAGAAGTCATGTTCCAATTTGAATGGATATGATCAACTAGAAGAATCAGAGACACCTTCTCTATCTCCAAGTAAGTCTGAAGTGCTTAACTTTAGCTTGGGGATTGAAAGATCAATATCAAATAAGAAGCTTCCAGATTGTGGGGAAAAGTACAAGAAAGGAAAAGGGCGCAAATCCTCAGCTTTTTTAAGGTTCGAAGAAGGGGAGGAATCAGATCAAACCAAAATCACAAACTATATGCATGTAGGGAAGGAGAAGTTCCTTCCCAAAGAGAAATGAAGGTTATATCGTGGAATGTTAGGGGCTTAAATGCTCCTAACAAGCAACATTTGATCAAACGTTGCATTTTTTCCTTCAAAGCTAATATTGTCATGATGCAGGAAACAAAAATGAGTGCTGATCAAATGGTAAAATTTAATAGATCAATAGGAAGTTGGGATATGGAATTTGAAGAGGCTATTGGATCCTCGGGTGGGTTGGCAATTATGTGGAATCCAAGAAGAGTTGATTTTATCAAACTGGAAGGTAGTACCAATTGGATTGGTGGAACAATAAGAAGTCTAAACTTTAACTTGAAATTCTCTAATTTAAATGTTTATGGTCCAATCCCCACAAAGAAGAAACTGGAAGTATGGGAAGAGATCAGTAGCAGATTTAGGATTTGGGCAAAAAAGAACTACATTATTGGAGGAGACTTTAATGCCATTGTTCATCTTTTGGAGAAAAGTGGGGGGTTACAAAGAGAATCTCAGCCTCAGATAGACTTCAAAAACTAGGTGCTAAAAGAAAATCTCTTAGAAATTGAGTTGGAGAATGGAACCTTCACATGGAACAACAGAAGAATGGGATTTAGTAACATAGCTGAAAAATTAGATAGGTTCTTTTATAAAGGAGATTTAACCACCTTCCCGTTTGATTTCAAAGCTTCCATTTCTCCAACATCAGGTTCGGATCATTATCTTATCCAGCTGGAAATTCTGGGAGAAATCAAACTGTTGCTATGCCCATTCAAATTTGAGAATATGTGGATGAAAGATGAAGAGTTTGTGAAACGTATTGAACAATGGTGGAAGGAATGTCATGTTGAAGGGTCTAAACTTTTTTGCTTTATGACCAAATTGAAGAAAATTAAAAAAAACCTTCTTTGCTGGAACAAAGATCACTTTAAAAATATTTTTTATTCAAAAAGCTCAATAGAGAAAAACATTAAAGACCTCAATGAACAAGTCATCCAACAAGGCATGAACTCATAGATGTTTTGCACGGAAAAGGAGCTTTTGAGGGATTATGAAGACATTTTGGCCAAAGAAGAGATTTTTTGGAGGCAGAAATCAAGAGAGATTTGGTTGGAAGAAGGGGATAAGAACACAAAGTTCTTCCATAACAATACAAAACAAAGGAGAAGCATTAATAGAATCCACAAAATCAATGATGTTAATTGGAAAACCTTAGATGATCAATCTGAGATCCAAAAAGAGATAATTCAATTTTATTCAAATCTTCTTAACAATCATGAAGGCTCACATCTTGCAGCTCAACAATTGATGCTAGAAGTTATCCCTAGGCTGATTTCAGAGGAAGATAATCAGCTGTTAATGGAAAAAAATTCTGAGGAAGAGATACTGAAAGCACTAAATCAGCTCCATCCAAACAAGGCCCCAGGCCCAGATGGATTCCCAGCAGGTTTTTTCTAGAAGTGCTGGCCAATTTTGGGCTCGGAAATGACTGAAGCATTAGAAACATCAAGATCATCATTAAGATTTTTGAGAGAAATCAACAACACTTTCATTGTTTTAATTCCTAAGAAAGATAAAGCACACTGTCTAGATGAATTTAGACCAATATCACTTTGCAACACAATATATAAGGTACTAACAAAGACTCTTGCAAACAGATTGAAATTGACATTGCCAAAAATTATAAGAGAAGAACAAACAGGCTTTGTTCCGGGAAGATCCATCTTTGATGGAGTGATAATTGTTCAAGAAGCAATTCATTCTATTCAAAAAAATAAGCAGCCAAGTATGATCCTAAAACTAGACATCAAAAAGGCATATGATAAAGTTGACCGGAGATTTTTATCCAAATGTATGGAAGGGTTTGGGTTTTGCAAATCATGGATAAACCTATTATTTTACTGCATTTCTACCCCAAAATTCTCCATCCTGATCAATGAGAATCCATGTGGTTTTTTTGAAAGTTCAAGAGGTATCAGGCAAGGAGACCCACTTTCTCCCTTCCTTTTCATCATCATGGCTGAAGCTCTTGGTAGGAAGTTACGCAGCCTTCAAAGATCTAGTTCTATCAGTGGAGTGGAGGTGACATCTTTGGTTCAGCCAATCACACATCAGCAGTTTGCAAATGATACAATTCTCTTTGGGAAAGGTTGTAGAGGAGAGGCCTTACAGATGAAAAGGTTGCTATCAATTTATGCTAAGGCCTCGGGACAAGTAGTCAATAAAGAGAAGTCATAGATTTTCTTTTTTCATGTCAAAACAAGAGTCCAAAATCAAATACTAAGTTTATTAGGTTTTAAGGAAGGTAGACTTCCATGCACTTACTTAGGGATTAAAATAGATATTGAGGTTGCTTGTGTGCGCCATGTCAAAATGCGAATTTTATCCCATTTCCAAATCCCATTTGTCTTTCATGCCCATACTCCTAATTTGCTTTTGGGGGGACGATTCACTGGTTTCCCTTATGGCTGCTAATTTACCATAATGTGACTCATCATCTACTCTGCTCAGTTGGTTCTCCTTTAGACTTTCCCCACTAACCTTATGCTGAGTAACATCTGATTCCAGGAAAGACTCATTGATATATCCAAATGATTTTGACCTCTACAATAAAGAACAAAAAACAAAAACAAAAAATTAGCTCCTCGACCCCCACTTGTTGACACCACTCACCAAGGGAAGCTGACAAAGTAATTTTCTTTGGGATCTCATCATCATGTGTCAAGGCCACCTTAATTTGGTCACAGGTACGAGAGTTTCAATAGATCAAATCTTGATCAATTCAATCAATATAATCCAAAATTTTGCTGAATTTCATCATATTATAAAGTTGAATCCAACATAGGGCATCTCTAGAAGAGCAGGAAAGAGGATAAAAAATGAAACTTTATTATTGAATGTAACGCGTAGAATTGTCTAATCTCATGATCCATTCTATAAAATACAGTCTTTTGTTGGTGACGTGGACTTTTTGCTGTACACATTTTAATCTTCCCTGCCACCGTTTCATATCTAGCATATCCACCACATTTACTCATTCCCGCCTCTTCTTCTATTATTCATTGATGCATCTAGATTATTCCAATTAAAAAAAATGTATGTATCTAGACTTTTCTTGTATTTCTGCGTATTCTGGAAGCTTCCCCTGTAGCTGAGCAAAAGGACTCTGTTTTGTAAAATGAAGAAAGTGATACTCTATTTTGAGTAGAAGAATGTATGGGCAGAAAAGAGCACTGGCAGCTCTCTGTTTTTCATAAGGTAATAATATAAAACTTTATGTTGTTTCTAATATAAACTTTGTTCTGTATAATGCTCTATGCTGAATGTTGTGTTTACTCTTTCTCAGTTGAAAACCCTATTTAGTTTGTCTTTGTATATTTATCCAACAAAGTGGTATCAGAGCTACTGACCAGAGCAAAGCTTGGATGGATTGAAGTGGGAAAGGAGATTGTAAACAGCAAGGTTGAAGATTGAGTCAAAGAAGACTTGCAGAAGTGAATGTGCCGCCCAAAAAAGAGTGTAGATCCCCGTTGACTGTAGATGGCCCTTGAATGTAGATGTTAACAGAGATTAAAACAGTAGTTTTTTTGAAGCTGTTAGACAGATTGTAGCTATTGGTAGATTGCAAAAATCATATATATTGAAGGTTGCAGCCATCACACATAAAGCAAGGGTTTGCAAGATTGAAGAGATTGAAAAGAAACAGAGGAATAGCAATACAGAGGAAAAAATTTTATTTTAAAAATTATGGCAGGAACAAGTGGAAGTATAGCACAACCACAGATTCCAATTTTTAATGGAAAAAATTATGAATATTGGAGCATAAAATTGAAAACCCTGTTTTGCTCGAGCAGGATGTTTGGGATTTGGTTGAAAATGGGTTTCTTGAACCAACAAACCAACAAGCATATCAGACACTTTCACAGGTTGAGAAGGATTTGTTGAAGGAAAACAAGAAGAAGGATGCTAAGGCATTGTTCATCATTCAACAGGCAATGGAGGAATCAATCTTTCCAAAAGTTTTAGCTGCTACAAGATCAAAATAGGCATGGGAAAGTTTACAAACAGCTTACCAAGGCATAGACAAGGTGAAAATAGCAAAATTACAAATTCTTAGAAGGGATTTTGAAAACCTACAAATGAAAGATTCAGATTCAATAGATTCATTCTTCGCTCATGAAATGTCAATAGTAAATCAGATGAGATCCTATGGGGATACCATTGAAGATCAAAAGATTGTGGAGAAATTACTTAGAAGCTTATCTACAAAGTTTGATCCAGTAGTAGTAGCCATTTTGGAGGCCAAAGATCTTACTCAGCTATTAGTGGATGAATTAATGGGATCACTCTTAGTACATGAGCAAAGATTAAATCGATCAGGGTCATCATCATTGGAGAATGCATTCAAGACCCATATTTTATTTGGTAGAACAAGAGGAAGATCAAATTACAACAAAGCCAGATGGCGTTTTACACCAAGAGGAGGAAGCGAAAATACACAATTTGAGAGCAGAAGACCAACATCAAGCCCACATACCCATTCTACATCAACAAGAGGAATGGGGAGCAACCATTCTCATAGTCATCGTCAAGGAGAAAGGTGTGATAAATCCAAACATCTAGTGTCATTATAGCAATAAATTTGGGCATTATGCATTTGAATGTAGAAAGAGGCAATATGACATGAACAAGCAAAAGGCACATTTTACAAATGAAAATCAGCACAACACTAGCGAACAAAATACCATATTGATAACATGCAATGTAGCACAAGAGAGCTCCAAAGAAATATGGTTCTTAGATAGTGGTTGTAGTAATCATATGAGTGGTAGTAAGGAGATGTTTGCAACAATGGATGATTTAGAAAAATCAGAAGTAAAATTAGGGAATGATCAACGAGTTTCAGTCATAGGCAAAAAGGGTCAATTAACATAAAAACTAAGCAAGGTGAGGAGAAGCATATTTCCAATGTATACTATGTTCTTGGATTGCAACACAATCTCATAAGCATTGGGAAACTTGTACAAAAAGGATATAGAATATACTTTGAAAATGGTGAATGTGTGATTCTAGATAAGAAACCGAGCAATAGGCTGATTGCAAAAGTTGAGATGACAAAAAATAGGATGTTTCCTCTTAGAATCCAAAGTGAATTATTCTTAGAGCCACAAGGATTGCAAAAGGTTGTTGTGTTAGCTTTCAAAGCTTCATACAAAAATGAGTCTTGGCTATGGCATTTAAGAATTGGGCATTTAAACTTCAAAGGATTACAACTGTTGCACAAGAAAAGAATGGTATATGGATTGGCACCAATAGAGCCACATAAGACAACATGTGAGAGTTGCCTATTGGCAAAGCAACATAGGAAAGAATTTCCAGTTGGAGAATTTTATAGAGCAAATCATCCACTTGAGATAGTGCATTCAGACCTTTGTGGACCTAGGCAAACACCATCCATAAGTGGGAAGCTTTATTTCTTGACATTTATTGATGATTTCAGTAGAAAAGTGTGGGTTTATTTCTTGAAATATAAATCAGATGCATTTGGGGTTTTTAAGGAGTTCAAGGAAAAAGTTGAGAAAGAAAGTGGATGCTATATCAAAACATTGAGAACCGATCAAGGTGGAGAATACATATCAAATGATTTTCAGAATTTTTGCAAAGAAAATGGCATAAAGAAACAATTTATAGCAAGGTATACTCCTCAACAAAATGGAGTAGCTGAGAGAAAAAATAGAACAATCATGGAAATGGCACGAAGTATGATAAAAGCAAAACATCTACCAAATGAGTATTGGGCTGAAGCAGTTGCATGTTCAGTATACATATTAAATAGATGTCCAACAAAGGTTGTGATAAATAAAACACTAGAAGAAGCTTGGAGCAAAAGGAAGCATAGCATTGCACATTTGAGAGTCTTTGGATGTGTAGCATACTCATTGATACCTCAAGAGTTGAGAAAGAAACTAGATGATAGAGGAGAGAAGTGTATATTTGTGGGATATAGTGAGCAATCCAAGGAATATAAGCTATACAATCCTATCACAAAGAAGCAGATAATAAGTCGTGATGTTGAGTTTGTTGAAGAAGAAGCATGGGACGGAAGCATAGACAAAACAACTACAATTGCAACTAGTGTTCCACAAGAAAATGAAGAAAATGAAACTGAGGTTGTACCTACTACACAAAAAAATGTTTCTACAACACCTTCTAGGGCACCTACCACTCCAAATCTAACTACTCCAGCAAGTAATAACAACAGTGAGTCCTCTAATCCAACACTTGCATCACTAAGATCAAGATCAATAAACACTTCAAAGAAGACACAAAGTCTAAGGGAGATATATAATGAAATACAAGAGGCTAAAAATGATGATTTATTCTCTAATTTTGCATTTTTAACACAAGCTTATCGAATTTATTTTGAAGATGCAATTAAGAATGACAATTGGATTGTAGTCATCGATGATGAAATTCAATCAATTGAAAAGAATCAAACTTGGGATCTAGTAGAGCTTCCTAAAGGAAAGGATGTGATTGGAGTTAAGTGGATTTACAAGAAAAAGTATAACGTTGACGGAAAAGTAGAGAACACAAGGCAAGACTTGTAGCTAAAGGCTTCACACAACAACCAGGCGTAGACTACAATGAAACATTCACAGCCGTGGCAAGATTGGATACCATTAGAATGGTCTTATCTATAGCAGCTCAAAAAAATTGGAAGGTTTACCAAATGGATGTTAAATCAGCATTTTTGAATGGCATTTTAGAAGAAGTGTATATAAAAAATCCACCTGGTTATGAAGTTTTGGGAGAAGAGCATAAGGTATACAAACTAAAAACGGAACTATATGGTTTGAAACAAGCTCCTAGAGCTTGGTACATCAGAATAGATTCTTATTTTGTGAACAATGGGTTTAACAAGTGTGGCAATGAACCAATTTTGTATGTCAAAGTGAATGATGAAGGGGAAATCTTGATAGTGTGCTTGTATGTAGATGATTTGATATTCACAGGTAACATGTCAACTAACTCATTCAAGGCAGCCATGGAAAGAGAATTTGATATGACTGATTTGGGGCTCATGAGATATTTTCTTGGTATAGAGGTAAGTCAAAATGACCAAGGCGTTTTTATTTATCAAAGCAAGTATGCTAATGATTTGTTGAAGAGATTTAAGATGACAAATGTAAATCCAACTCCTACACCTATTGCATTGGGTTTAAAACTTAGCAAGGATGACAAAAGTCCTAGTGTTGATGCAACTTTATTCAAAAGATTAGTTGGCAACCTTATGTATCTAACCACCACAAGACCGGATATCATGTATGGGGTGAGTCTCATTTCTAGATTCATGGACGCACCAAAAGAATCACATTGGAAAGCTGGAAAAATAATTTTAAGGTATATAGTTGGAACAAAGAGTTTTGGAATTTTGTATACATCTTCAGTTGACTACAAACTAATCCGATATACGGATAGTGATTGGGGAGGTAGCATGGATGATAGAAAAAGAACTTCAGGGTATATCTTTCATCTAGGATCAAGAGCTATCTCTTGGGCATCAAAGAAACAACCAATTGAGACACTCTCATCAGCTGAAGCAAAATATGTTGCAGCCACATCAGCAGCTTGCCAGGCAGTGTGGACGAGAAGAGTACTTTCAGATTTGAAGCATCCACAACAAGAACCATCAGAAATTTTTTGTGAGAATAATCCAACAATTGCTTTATCTAAAAATCATGTTTTTCATAAACGGAGCAAGCATATTGATACAAGGTACCATTTTATTCGTGAATTGGTGAACAATGGTGACATACATCTTCAGTTTTGTAGGTCTAAAGAACAACTGGCAGATATCTTTACAAAGCCGCTTTCAAAGAATGTTTTTGAGCATCTCCGAGAAGCACTTGGTATTGTAGACATACATGGTAGTGAAGATTAAGGGGGAGTGTTGGTGACGTTGACTTTTTGTTGTACACATTTTAATCTTCCTTACCACCGTTCCATATCTACCATATCCACCGCATTTACTCATTCCCGCATCTTCTTCTATTCTTCATTGATGCATCTAGATTATTCCAATTAAAAAAATGTATGTATCTAGACTCTTCTTGTAATTGAGCGTATTCTAGAAGCTTCCCCTATAGCTTAGCAAAAGGACTTTGTTTTGTAAAATGAAGAAAGTGATACTCTATTTTGAGTAGAAGAATGTATGGGTAGAAAACAACACTGGCAGCTCTATGTTTTTCATAAGGCAATAATATTAAACTTTATGTTGTTTCTAATATAAAATTTGTTCTGTATAATGTTCTATGTTGAATGTTGAGTTTACTCTTTCTCAGTTGAAAAACTTGTTTAGTTTGTCTCTGTATTTTTATCCAGCATCTTTATCTTTGTTGTTCTCCAACATGAAGGATTAAATTGACATAAATTTCACCAAACGCCTAAATCCCCAAGAATTTTGAATCCACTCTTTTATTTTACCTCATACAAATCTCTCCCCAATCCATCTTTTGATCAAACTGCGCTCTTGCAAAATACTAAACTGGCATCTGCCTCTACGTTGACCAATACTCGTAGCCTTTACACACCATTATTCAGATTTTTGAGACCCCCACAATTTGTATCATGTCAATTTCAATATTGAGCCATTATTTTCTTATTCTACCAAAATCACAAAGAATTTATGTATGTATGTATGTATGTATGTATGTATGTATGTATGCATGTGCATGTGTGTATGTATGTATGTATTAAAATTTGCATATGTATATATACATATTTGCATGTACACGCATACATATATATACACATACATATACTTGTTAATTTTATTTAGTTTTATCATCTTAAAAGAGTGCTAATATAAATTTACACAATGACAAATGACACAATCTTGTGTAAAATTGGGTCCATTTGATTAGTCTTCACCTATCCTTATTTATACACATTTTTACATATGTTAGTACATCTCATGAAAATTCAACAAACTCTCCCATACAGTCCACATTTGGTGCACCCTTTATGATCAAACATTCATTCCTTGCATAGACATTACTACCACCTTGACCTCAACCAATCCTCTAGGTGTGGGAGAGATCCATTGGTTGTGGATTTGACCTTTAATATTGTAAAATTCAAATTCAAAATTGGCTAATGCCCACCTATTTCATTACCTCTTATGAGTCGATTAAACACATGCTTGCATGATTTATTGTTATGTCCTTGTATTTAAAGCTGCTCAATTACATTCATTTAGACACATAAGAAAAATATTGAATATCATTCACTTTTTAAAAACATGCTAGAAGCACTTCAATTGGAGCACCTAAAAGGAACCTAATTTTGTAATGCATAATTAGGTAGAGATTTACATGCTTGAAGATTTTCGTCCTTGATTGTTAGCATGATTGTAAAGCCAATCTATTCCATGGGTTGACCGAGAAGAATGTGTCCCTTAATGATCTAAAATCCCTCTAAAGGTATACCAAATACCACTAATTATTTCAACAAAGTAAACATTAGATGATTTGGTCCACCCTAGAAATGCAGAAACCCTGGTACTACTCATAGTCTAGATTCTCTCTCGAAATGTCTAGAACTCTTAAGAATAGTAGGGTCCTTCCCAAAATCATCTTGACAATTTTACATAGAACTAAGTTTTGTGTACCCATGGAAAGGGTCTACCGAAATATGTTTTTGTGAAAATATTATCAAAATGATTGAATCCACATTATAATTTTCTTATTTTTTAAAGATAAACAATAAGTCGTAGAGATTATAATAAGAGGAAAAACAAATAAATTTTCCCACAAATCCGCCACCAATAAGAACCTAGAGACCAAACAAAACTTAAGATATAGAAACGGTGATCAAATCTTATCATTTTGAAGAAGATAAGGAAGTTGAACAAACAATACGTTTTTCAATGGTTTCAATAATACAAATTTTGTAAAGTTCATAAACACTTAACTCGCATTAGAAGGTTATTTATAATTCTACGTATAATGAATTTGGTAATAAATAGACTTGAAAAGTGTTATTATCCATCTAAGGGAAAATGAACCTTATTTATATTGTTCACAAAGAAATTTAATAAAATTATACGAGGATATCACTTCTACATCTACCACGAATAACTTGATTATATCAATGTAAGCTTTATAACGAATGAATGCTATTTAGTATTAAAAAATTTGAGTTTAGCTTAGTTAGGATTAATTTTTATAAGCAAAGCGTAGGTAACATTACTCGACATTAATGGTTTAAATTTACACATGTATTATTCGGTAGATGTGCACATGCTCTACTTCAGTATTTGTGCATGTGTCGTGCCCCTATTCCTTTGGCATCTCATTTATTTATTTTTCACATGGAAGGTCACTATTCGTGCATAGGTTTATATTCACACATTGTCCTACCTTATCTCCATCAATTTTCATATATAGAGTTGTGGAAATTATCCTAAGTAGTGATTCTATACAACACGGGAAACCTTGATTGGGTTCCCATTGTTTGTTGCAATGAGTTTCTTCTTAGCTTAGTATAATTATGGTTGATACTTGGCTTTTATGCTAAATCTAAATTGTCATTTGCAAAAGGTAGTTAGACATAGGAATTCCCTGGTAATTGGCATAGTTAAATTAATAATCTCGACATTGTATTCAAGCCTATGCATTTTCATGCCAACATTTTCAATTTGAATCTGTATTGTATCATATTACACTATTGAATTGGCACAATAAAGTGATGAAATAATGAAAGTGTTTTCAAATTCATGTGTTTTGGGCCTTTGTGATTCAAAATTGATTGTATCATTGTTGCAAGGCCTACCATTGTGACACATTAAAATTGTTTCATATTCTAGTTAGATATATCAAGTAGTCCAAGGCCCACCATGAATATGATTCTTTGTAAAATGATTTCTTTCATGGATAGGTATGTTGCTAGTATGAATGTGTCTATTATTTATGCAATGTGTATAATTTTCTCTCTTGAGGAATTCCATTCTTTTACCTATGTTGCTAGTATGGATGTGTATATTGCTAGTATGAATGTGAACTATTATTTATTGACCATCCAAATGAGACCATGATTGGGAAAGTTAAGTCATTAATAATCTGCCAACAATTTTTGTAATAAAAAATCGCTCTTAAAAATAGACACTCCAGATTAAGAGGACCATTCCTCCAAGGTCTGATATACCACAAATAGTTTAATATCCTTACTACCTCCAAAATAAATAGATTCCAATACACTACATTAGTTGATTTTTTCTTGAATGTAATTTGCAAGTTGTTGAGTGATGTAAAATGCCTTGCTCAAGACAATATTGGGTGTTGGTGTAAATAGGTAATTTACCTAACTAGTTAATTAGTGGGTCATATTTAATGTTAAGTCCACTTAGGTCCTATGCACATTTATAGAATTCTTAGTTGTTTAGATAAGATCTTATCATATTTTATACTAACTTTTAGTTAATTCTAGTGTCCTAGGTCATTTAATAATGGAACTTGAGTCATTTTTAATGTTTTGCATTAGATAGATCATTACAGCTTGTCTATATAAGGCATTTTTATAGAATTCTTAGTTGTTTAGATAAGATCTTATCATATCTTATACTAACTTTTAGTTAATTCTAGTACATCTTAAGTCATTTAATAATGGAACTTGAGTCATTTCATGTTTTGCATTAGGTTGATTATTACACCTTGTCTATATAAGCAATGCTATTGTACACTTTCGTAACATACTTCATCATCATATTCCATAGATCTTAAGCAGATTTGTGTGCACTGTAAATCGATTTGCAGGGAAGAAAGAGTGGATCAGAATTGTACATTATATATATATATTTATATATTTTTTTCCAAAAATCCGCAACACTCATTTCCCTTCTAATGCATGCTTCATTGAAGTGTCCAAGCTTACATTATAAGCAGATTTGTGTGCATCAGAAGGGAAATGGGTGTTTTGTATTTTTCAGGTTTGTATAATCACTTTCCTTTTACATTGTTTCAAATTTCTATGCATGTGCTCTAAATATTTCAGATGACCAGAAGCAAGGAAAACCAGATACAAGACGTTTCACAGACGAGATCGCTGAGTATTTCTCTGAGAGCGAAGATCGCATGGAGAAAGAATTAAGATATTGCATTCAAAAGACAGAAAGAAGGAACTGTAATCTCGCATTGCTATTTTAGTAGTTAGAGGAAAATTTGTGAAAGAAGAAGATTGAAATCTTGCTGTACTTACTAAAGATCATTCTTCTTCTTTCTTTCTGGAATGGTAGAGAGCATGTTATTATGCTTTGAAATCTGTGGAATTTGTAAATTAAATTGAAAATCTGTTATTGAGTTGTTGAAGTTTATATTGGATTTAGTGTGGAATATATGAATATATTTTTGTTCCTCGATTGCATTTGTTCTTTATTTAGGTTGAATGACTGTTGATCATAATACTGTGAGTTAAAAAAAAAAATTCGTAAGTTTTTATGCTGGAGTATTAAGATGTCCAGACATAAATTGATATTGCTCCTCGTTCATCACTAGATAGCACAAACCAATAAAGATTTTATCACATAGTATCAAATTTCAGTATCAAGATAAGTACACATATTGTGAAAAAATTGCTCTTCATTGGTCAATAGATAGCACAAATCAATAAAGAAGTGTTTTGTATAACTAGTTACTATAATTTATTAATAAGCAATGTACTATCATTTGTGCTCATATGTGAGGTAACACTAGCCATAGCATTGGCATGTTTGTTATTTTTTGGAGAAAGCATCAAATGGTAAATGAGTTGAAAGAATCAAGTAATCATAAGTTCAGTTTATGGAATTGTGCAAGTTGAGCATTTTTGGTCTTATAATAGCTAGTTTTAAGATAAGGCTTTGTAAAGTTATCCTCCAAACTGAGCAACTATATAGTGGCATTACCCAGAAAGCTGGTTGGGTGATGGAGGCTCCCAAGTAGAGCAATGGTGGTGTAATGTGTAAAGGCATTGATAGAGGTGGTCTTAGAGTGATGGTGCTATGGTGTTTATGAGGCAACTAGAGATGTGAACAATGTTGTTATTATGGTATTAATGCACCTACCAAAATTTAAAAGATGTAGTTGCTAGTTATTAAGCCTAGGAGGTCGGGGGCTTGCACCACTAAACATGATACATGAGTAGTACCTTGCCATGTGGTAGGGTACATGCTACCCCCTTACATGAAACATTACAAACACTTTAAAAAATACACTGCATAGACTTTTTTATTATTTTTATTTTTAAATTTTTTCTTTTTAAAATTACAAAGAAAATGTGTATTTTAAATTTAAAAATAGACCTATATAGTCAATTACTTCAATTTCGATAATTTGATATAAGCATTCTAGGTTTGTAGGTCTTATGGACATAATGGCAAGATCAAGTTTGACTCAGAATAGTCTAGATTGAATGATTTGCATATGCCCAACATAAAACTCACCTAAACCCTTGTAAATATTTCCTTTGAAGCTCTATCCAACCCAAATAATGAGGAAAATAATTAGAAAAACATAAATTCTTGAACTCAACACAAAATGAACCGATAATTTATGCAAATGGATCAATTTACCCAATAAATAACCCCCTCGAAATTAGATCTACTTGCCCTCACTGCCTATAAAATGAGCAACCCTCTAACATCATAGCTTTGATGCCATACAAGAATCTATCATATATGTGCAACAAATCTACCCATGTTGTAATTCTTAAGAACTAATCACAAAAGTAGGAAAATGAATAAAGATATTTAATATTAATTTTATAGAGAAAATTTAAATGAGGAAGATGAAAATATAAAAGCCTCTTGGATGTATGATACATGTCGAAGAGGTAATGAGTTGACTCTCAATCACTCCCAACCAAGATGTCAATTAGCCAATCTAACTCAAATAGAGGTGGGCTTGACCAATCAAAGGTGGCACCTAACTACCATCGATATAGGATTGAGGCAATGGTGGTATTTGTGTACATTGAAAAAAGGTGAATAAATGTCATTATTAAATGCTTGGTTGGGACTAACTCAATATTCCTAATGTTTTAATTAAACTTATTAACATTTTCACTAGTACACCATCTTGAAAATATTTTAATAGTAGAAAAAGTTATTTATTATAATAAAATCCCAAAATATGAAAACTAACGAAAATGATATATATATTTTATTTTATTTTTTTCAAAGAATTATAACTAAATCTATATTCTTTTACAAATCAATATATATATATATATATATTAATTAGGCAACATGTTGGTCAAGGGAGCAACTCCCTATTATATATATTAAAATAAAGATGCATTCCACTATCCTTTGAGTGAGAGGATGGAAAAAATATTCTGTGTAATTGAATTAAAAATATAATAAACCTTCACTTATTCCTCTAAACAATCCATTTGTTGGGGAGAAAGGAGACCGAAATTTTTAGCAATGAACTTTCTAAAGGTCTAAAATTGCACCTAAAGACCTTCTTGGAGAATAGTTTCAAGTAGCATCTCAAGTCTACATTGTGTTTAAATTATCTTTGGAAAATTCTCTTGATAGCATGTGATGTGACCTTCCAATCATAATCAGAGATCGCGGTCACAATTTTCTTATGTAATCCGATTATGTGACCACTTAACATATTTCTACCCAACACATCGATGCAACTCATCACAAAGATTTCTAGGTTGACATTATCATACACATTTCCTATGCCAAATAGTTTTCACCCCATTGTTGCTAGTATCACCCAATTAGTCATAGGCACAAAGATAATGAAAAAGCACCCAAAGTGAATGGTCAAATCCTCTTGTGGAAAACTACATGGATGTTCTTTTTAGAAACTTTTTTCTTCCATAATTGTATAGAATGGATTCAACATCATTTTTAAAGCACTGCCTCACCCAAAAAATTATAGATGTTTGATCATATACTTCCACTTGGTATCTTTAGAATTGCCTCAATCACATAATTACTAAAAATGGAGCTCATATTTTAGACATTTAGTCAATGTCCAAAATCAATCACATAATTACTAAAAATGGAGTTCATATTTTAGACATTCAGTCAATGTCTAAAACTTGCCCGAACCAAGCCAACTTTCAATTCAATTTGATATGACCATTGCATCCATTTGATGAATAACATATTTTAATACTAGATTTATCATTATATTTATCTCTCTGTATATTACTTTATAAAAAATAAAAATCCAACCTATCCAATATGATACTATCAAATCCACCGATTTTTTACCTTATTAAATTTTTAATTATTTCATTCTATCACTATGCTTATACAAATTAGAGAATTCCCTCTAATGTCCAACACCCACATATTTTTCTACTCAAAGAGGTAGAGGCCTTCATGTGGCAAACCAAATATAACCTCATTATTAGTTCCACATAAAGGTTGTTTGGAATAACCCAAATGAGGACTCTGACCTTGTTTCCAGTATTTTTTAGCACTAAATTTTTTTAACTTTTCCCCTGTTATGAAGAGACATATTGGCTAAACGTACATCGATGTCTATACTAGGGTAAGTGCACCAAGATGGTTCCCAAAAAAGGGGCTTAAGTGGTCACTTTTTTTTCTGAAATCAGGAAATACTGACCTTGGACGTGAAATTGAGGATAGCTACACTCAAAATTTCTTGATGGAACAAAAACAGGGACCGCAATGCTCCGAGTCTACTTTCTAAACTACTAATTTATTTTGAAAATGGTTGAGATTAAGGGGTTCAAAAGAGGGACACACACAAATTGTTGTTGTTTCTGTCAGAAAAACATAACATAGCAACTCTTGTGTGACCTGAGCACGGTGGAATTTTTTGTAGTATTTTTAAAATCACTCTATTCAAAAGTTAGATAACAGTATGTGGTAAGGACTGGATATTTTATGATAATTTTTTAATGAATATTTGATTTTTTATTAATTTTCTAAGTGGGCACTTCCTAAAAAGCAGAATTTTAGCCGTGCTCCCCCTAAATTTTTTTGAAACTAATAGATTTTTTTAAAATTTTATTTTTTTTAAATTGTAGAATGGAGTCTAGTTTCTAAAAATGTAATTTATTTCAAATTTTGATGAACGGTTAATTTATAGCGAAAAAAATACCAAACATTGCTTTTTGAAGAAAAATGGACATACAAACAAAAGAAATTATGGATGAAAGGCTTAACATTGTTAAGTGAAAAAATTACATCGTTGGAAAGCCTGGCCAGACCTAACATTACCCATGTCTTTGATTTTCTTGATATTGAACCAGATGCAATCTTGATGGTGAGCACGAACCCGATTATGTGAAAATTTGTTGAATTTGGGAAAAAACACGTCTTTGGTCTTTGGGAATGCCCTCCAAGCCTTTGGGTTGGTATTCCAAGGCAAATAGCAAAGCTAAGGCTTGGGGATTTCCAATGAAAAATATAACGCGAGCGCGTTATGTTTTTCTTTTGACATTTTTCCTCTTCGGGGA